>CAUYON010124768.1:0-60566 GCA_963573935.1 Arctocebus calabarensis
GTGATCAAGGAAATGCCATGAAGGATATCTGTAACAGTATGATCAAAATATTTCTGAATGTATATGAATCGTGCCCTGTGATTGCACCAATGTACATAATTATGATTCAATAAAATTATTAAAAAAAATAATAATAATGATATTTGGTTTGATTATTTGCATAAGGTGCAGTAAGAAGAATCATCGGACATAGGCTTTTTTCTTAAATTTTAGCTTTGCTGGAAGACTTTTCTTCTGTTCAAAGGAATTTCAGGATAGTTAAAGCTCTCCAGCCAAGCCAAGGACTTAATTGCCTTGTTATACCTGTATGAACTAGGTAAATGGCTCTCTTTGGAATCCCCAAAGTAACTTGAGATTACTAGACCTGTCAAAAAGTGCCATTCTTTACTTACTGCAGATCAGAAAATGTTATAGATGAGGTAGCAGGTCAGTATTTTTTCCAGAGATATTTCATTAGCTTTATACAAGGCTCTCAACCTGTGGGTCACAACCCATGGGAACTGTATTAAAGGGCCACAGCATTAGAAAGGTCGAGAACCACTGCTTTATACATTCAGCCTGATTCCTTAAAGCAGCCTGGGAGTACCAGAAAACATACCAATCCAGTCAAAGCTGTGGTAAAATAACCAGTATTTCTAATTCCATCCTGTTATAAATGAAAAGCAGATGCTTATCAATCTTTTATGCATATATGTATATACTGCTTTTCTGAGAACAATTAAAATGAAATGATCATTTTCTTTTATTATTATTTTATTTTATTTTATTTTTTAAGAGACATAGTTTCACTTTGTTGCCCTCGGTAGAGTGCCACAGCATCACAGCTCACAGTAACCTCCAGCTCTTGGGCTTAGGCGATTCTCTTGCCTCAGCCTCCTGAGTAGCTGGGATTACAGGCGCCCGCCACAACACCCTGCTACTTTTTGTTGTTGTTGTTGCTGTTGTTGCAGTTTGGCTGGGGCTGGGTTTGAACCTGCCATCTTCAACCTGTATGGGGCCAGCTGCCTACTCACTGAGCCACAGGCACTGCCCTATTATTTTATTTTTTGTGGATGACATAAGGTCTTAGAACAGCCCTGGTTAAAGAGACAATTGGCAAAGAAAAATTTATTTTTGTGGCCTCTAATAATTTAAAATAATAATTATAATTATTGCTAATAAAATATATCAACGTATATCATAATTTTAGGAATATCATACAATTTTGGAGCACATATTAATAACATGCTTATACACATATAAATATAAGCCTAAGAAAGTTAAACATCATTTCATATTTGACAATGTTTTCTCTATGGCTTTAACATACTGAATAAGCTCAATGTGTTTCCCAAAGCTTTTCAGTAGCCCTAATATTTACAAATCTAATTTGAAGTAAAAAAAAGACAATTTAGAAATTGCGAGTTTTGGAGTGTCCATCAAATATCAGAGATTAAAAACACTTGCCATACAACAGAGACAAAGGTACTAAAAAACAGTTATTTATTTAGACAAGGTGATAATTAAAGATTTTACAAAACAAAAAATTTTACTCTCTTTTTTAGGGAAAAACTCCAATTTTTTCACATTTTGTACATAGAATATTGAATTGTTTCTTTTATATCTAGTTGCTTTAATTACATATATTAATCACAAAGTTAACTCTTAGTAACTCATATTTGATGAAAACTTTAGGAAGTTAAATAACTTTGAGCTGTTATCAATTCCCAATTTTTATTAGTACATCTAATTATCTTTAGTTTTCTATATGATATAAAAATAAGACAGTAAAGCATATAAACTTTAATTTATGTTTAATAATTAATGTTTTAGCATTTTAACCTACTTATAAATAACTTCTATTTATTTATTTATTTGAGACAGAGTCTCAAGCTGTCACCATGGGTAGAGTTCTGTGGCATTATAGCTCACAGAAACCTCCAACTCGGGCTCAAGCGATCCTCTTGCTCCAGGGTTTTTTGGGTTTTTTTCCTATTTTTAGTAGAAACAAGGTCTCGCATTTTTGCTCAGCCTTTGAGCTCAAGCTACCTGCCTCAGCCTCCCAGTGTGCTAGGATTACAGGCGTGAGCCAACGCGCCCAGCTCTAAATAACTTCTTAATAAATAATCTTCTTTTAGATATGACCTTAAGATTTTAAATTACTAAAAAGAATTTTGAAATTATAACATAAGCATTATTTCTAATGTCCTCTCTAATCATCTAGGTCTTAAATAGCCCTGGGGCATCCAAGATGGCTATGAAGGGCAGGGCCTTTGTATGTCCTCAATTTACAAACCAGGCATACTGTTAAAGATGGAAGACAAGATGCCTGGAAGATTTAACCCTTATTAGAACTGCCAGGAGGCTAAGCTGGGAAAGGGAATTGTGACTTTATTAGGCTTTGTTTTGTCTTGTAGATGTTGGTCTAGGCCAGTAATTTTCAAGTGGTGTGCTGTGAGAGGATCTTAGGTGTGCCAGGAAAAATTTTAAAGACCATTAATTAAATTATTTTCAAAAGAAGTTCAAAGCACAGTAAATACATTCTTGTATTTACTCTTTTTTTGTGTGAACATAATTTAACTGTGCTGCAGAAGTTTAACCACAGGTTCATATGTGCTGTGAGATAAAAAAAAAAATTGAAAAACACTGGTTTAGGCACTTATGACAAGTACTCAGCCATCATCATAGCTACCATAGCTACCCATCCAGACACCAGAATCTAGAAGTTCAAACCTAAAAGCATAAGTTTACAATCAAACCAACAAGTATTAAAAATACTACAGAAGCAGTAGTTTTATGATCCTGATACATTTAGCAGAGATAGTATTTGGCCAGCCTAACCAATAGGTTCAGGTGAAAAGGTTTAGCCATGAGACCAATAGGTTCAGGTGAAAATTTTTAACCATAAAACTCCACTGTTTAGCCGGGCGCTGTGGCGGGCGCCTGTAGTCCCAGCTACTAGGGAGGCTGAGGCAAGAGAATTGCTTAAGCCCAAGAGCTGGAGGTTGCTGTGAGCAGTGTGACGCCACGGCACTCTACGCAGGGCGATAAAGTGAGACTCTGTCTATACAAAAAAAAAAAAAAAAAAAAAAAAGAAGACTATAAGCAGGCAGCGCCTGTGGTTCAGTGGGTAGGGCGCTGACACCATAGACCGAGGGTGGCAGGTTTGAACCCGGCCCCAGCCAAACTGCAACAAAAAATAGCCGAGTGTTGAGGTGGATGCCTGTAGTCCCAGCTACTCAGGAGTCTGAGGCAAGAGAATTGCCCAAGAGCTGGAGGTTGCTGTGAGCTGTGACGCCATAGCATTCTACTGAGGGCGATAAAGTGAGACTCTGTCTCTAAAAAAAGACTATAAGCATACTTAAGGCTGTGCCTTTTAAGGAGCAATATAAGAGACTACATACTGCAGGGGAAGTAGACTTCACTAAACCAATGTAGCTAAGTCACCAAACAAATAGACACACAAACAACAACATGCCCTGAGGGAGAAAGAGAAATATGTATCCAGAGTTTTCATGTTTTCTAAAACGCCCAGTTTTAAGCAAATAATTATTACACATGCAAAAAAAACAGGAAAGTGTGACCCATACATAAGAGGTTAAAAGCAGGCACTAGAAATGCCTTTGAGAGAGCCCAGATGTTGGACTTAGCAGATAAAGACTTCAAAGCGGCTACTATAAATATATTCAAATATTTAAATAATTAAAGGAAGATAGGATGACAGTGTTTCCTCAAAGAGAGAATATCAATAAAGAGAAATAATTTTTTAAAGGAACAAGATGGAAAATTTACATTGAAAGACGCAATCCTATTTATCACTGAGAAAGAGACATGAACAGAACTTTCTCTGAGGATGCAGAGGATGCTGAGGGCCTAATGACCTCTGAGCAATATTATTTGCAGCTTGGGGGCAGATCCTCGGGCAACTCATCTGCAGTTGTTCATTGCGGAGAAAGAGCCCACACCGTGGCACTCCTTAAGCACACAGTCATTGTCTAATACTCCCCTCACCTGTCATGTACCATCTCAATACTACTGCAAGGCTACTGTGAGGTTGCTCAGGGCTGCCCTGTATTCAAGGTTAGCCCACCTCCTGCAAGCTTGTACTTCTAATCAGCATCACCCCTGGTTCCTTTGTGCAGCGACCAAAACCAGGGCCATAGGGGTCACGACATGAGGAAGACAAATGGCTAACAAATATATGAAAAAATGCTCATAGTCCCTAATCATCAAAGAAATACGAATCAAAACCACCTTAAGATATCACCTAACACCAGTGAGAATAGCCCACATCACAAAGTCCCAAAGTTGCAGATACTGGCACAGATGTGGAGAGAAGGGAACATTTTTACACAGTTGGTGGGACTGCAAACTAATACAACCTCTCTGGAAAGAAGTATGGAGAACCCTCAAATTAGACCTTCCATTTGATCCTGCAATCCCATTACTTGGCATGTACCCAGAAGAAAAAAATTATTTTATCATGAGGCTATTTGCACTAGACTGTTTATTGCAGCTCAATTTACCATTGCCAAGATAACCCAACTGCCCATCAAACCAGGAATAGATTAATAAACTGTGGATATGTATACCATGGAATACTATTCACCCATAAAAAGATGGAGACTTTACTTTTTTTTTTTTTTTGAGACAGAAGTCTCACTTGATCACCCTTGGTAGAGTGCCGTGGTGTCTTAGCTCACAGCAGCTTCAAACTCTTGGGCTCCAGAGATTCTCTTGCCTCAGCCTCCCAAGTAGCTGGGGACTACAGGCACCTGCCACAACACCCAGCTATATTTTAGAGACAAGGTCTCACTCTTGCTCAGGCTGGTCTTGAACCTGTGAGCTTGGGTAATCCACCCGCCTCAGCCTCCCAAGTGCTGGAATTATAGGTGTGAGCTGCTGCACCCAGCTACATCTTTTATATTAACCTGGATAGAATTGAAGTGCATTCTTTTTATTAAAGTATCACAAGAATGGAAAAGCAAGTACCCAATGTACTCAATATTAATATGAAGCCAATAGATGATCTAACACACACCTACATAAGAGAAAGACTCAATTCAAGTTTCAGGGAGAGAGAATGAGGGAGGGAGGAGAAGGGAGGAGAGAAGGGGATTGATTGGTGTGCTTCCACCTAATGGGCACAATGTAAGGGTATATAACATACCTCTCGGGTGCAGGACAAGAGGGACTCAACCTAACAAATGCAAACATTGTAACCTAGTTGTTTGTACCCTCACATTAACCTGAAATAAGGAAGAAAGAAAAAAGAAGGGAAGGGGAGGAGAGGGGAGGGGAGGGAAGAGAAGGGAAAGGTGAGGAGGGGAGAGGAAGGGGAAAGAAAGGGAAGGGAAAGGAAGGAAAGGGAAGGGAGGAAGGAAGGAAGAAAACTGCAATAACCTAATGAAAAGTTCACTAGCAGGGGTTGACAATAGGTTTGAGTTGACAGAAAAACGAATCAGCGAACTTGAATATAGATTGTTACAGACTATTCAATTTAAAATCTTGGAGAGGACTCGGCGCCTGTGGCTCAACAGGCTAAGGCACCAGCCACATACACCTGAGCTGGCAGGTTCGAATCCAGCCCGGGCCGCCAAACAACAATGATGGCTACAACCCCAAAAAACACGACCGGGCGTTGTGGCGGGCGCCTGTAGTCCCAGCTACTTGGGAGACTGAGGCAGGAGACTTGCTTGAGCCCAGGAGTTGGAGGTTGCTGTGTGCTGTGGTGTCACGGCACTCTATCCAGGGTGACAGCTTGAGGATCTGTCTCAAAAATAAATAAATAAATAAATAAATAAATAAATAAATAAAAAATAAAATAAAATAAAAAAATAAAATCTGGGAGAGAAAAAAGAATAATAAAAAATGAACAGAGCCTCGGAAAAACATGGGATACTACTAAATACACCAACATATGTATAACAGAAATACTAGAAAGGAGAGAAAAAAATTTATTTGAAGAAATAATGACTGAAACTTTCCCAGATTTGGTAAAAAAAAAAAAATTAATATACACATCCAAGAAACTCAACTCCAAGTAGGTTAAACACAAGGAGAGCCACATCATAGTAAAATGTCAAGGACAAGATCTTAACTGCAGTGGGAGAAAAATAACTCATTATGTATAAAGAAATGCTACAAGATTATCATCTGAGTTCTAATCAGAAACAACAAAGGCCAAAGAAAGTAGAATATACTCAAAATACCAAAAGAAAAAAAAAAAACTGTCAACCAATAATTGTATACCCAGCAAAATTATCTTACAAAAGGGAGAAAAAAGACAAAAACATTCCCAGGTAAACAAAACTAAGATAATTCATTGAATAAAGAAAGAAGTATTTCCAAGTAAATAAAAACTGAGGTAATGGCTTGGCACCTGTGGCTCAACAGGCTAAGGTACAAGCCACATACACCTAAGCTGGTGGGTTCAAATCCAGCCCAGGCCCGCCAAACAACAATGACGGCTGCAACCAAAAAAAAAAAAAAAAAATGGCCAGGCATTGTGGTGGGCACCTGTAGTCCCAGCTACTTGGGAGGCAAAGGCAAGAGACTTGCTTGAGCCCAGGAATTGGAGGTTGCTGTGAGCTGTGATGCCACAGCACTCTATCCAGGATGACAACTTGAAGCTCTGTTTCAACAACAAAAACAAACAAACAAAAAAACTGAGGTAATTTGTGGCTGCTAGCAAAACTATCTGACAAGAAATATTAAAGATAAAATATGTATATATATATGTATAATCTTAAAAATAGTTCTTTAGACTGAAAGCAAGTATTGCTAGACAGTAACTATAATTTACACAAAAGGACAGAATGCTGGTAAAGGTAATTACACAAGTAATTTCATATTTCACTTAAAATACAGTAAAACTGAATTTCTCCTCATATTCTATAACACAATGTATACATAATTGCATTCTTGGGTCTGTTATAGAAATATAATATATTTGACAATAACTGCATAAAGGAAGCATATCAGCATGAAGCTATGACTGGAGTAAGGAAATAATATCAGATGATAACTCAAATACACAGAAAGAAATTAAGAGAACCAGAAATGATAAATAATAAGGTTAATTTAATAAACTCTACAAATATACAGATGGTGCCAAAAATGTCTACACCTTTTAAGATAGGAAAAAACTGTATTAAATGTGTAATACTCAAGTCACATTTGAGTTCTACAATTATAAAAGGTGCTCAACATGACTTATATTCATCTTTTGTAATTAGTATATATCAAACTTTACAATTTTAATATAGTTATTTTCCTTCTTAAAATGTGTATACATTTTTTGACACCCACTGTATATTTGTTCTCTCTCTCTTTTTTTTTACAGACGGTTTCATTTTTTTGCCCTCGGTAGAGTGCTGTGGCATCACAGCTCACAGAAACCTCCAGCTCTTGGGCTTAGGCGATTCTTTTGCCTCAGCCTCCCAGTAGCTGGGGCTACAGGCGTCCACGCCCATCTATTTTTTTGTTGCAGTTTGGCTGGGGCCGGGTTCAAACCCTCCTCCCTCAGTATACGGGGCCAGTGCTCTACTCACTGACCCACAGGCACCACTCTGTTCTCCTTTCTTTTTCATCTTCTTCTTCTTTTTTTTTTGATACAGAGCCTGAAGCTGTCACCCTGGGTAGAGTTCCGTGGCATCACAGCGCATAGCAACCTCAACTCCTGGGCTCAAGCAATTCTCCTGCCTCTGCCTCCCAAGTATCTGGGATTACAGGTGCCTGCCATAACACCCAGCTATTTTTTGTTTGCAGCCATCATTGTTGTTTGGTGGGCCCAGGCTGGATTCAAACATGCCAGCTCAGGTTTATGTGACTGGTGCCTTAGCTGCTTGAGCCACAGGCGCCGAGCTCTTTTTCAGCTTCTTTAAAAGACATAAAACTGGGCTTGGTGCCCATAGTTCAGTGGTTAGGGCACCAGCCACATACACTGAGGCTGGCAGGTTCAAACCCATCCCAGTCCTGCTAAAGAACAATGACAACTGCAACAAAATAATAGCTGGGCGTTGTGGTGGGCACCTGTAGTCCCAGCCGCTTGGGAGGCTGAGGCAAGATAATCACTTAAGCCCAAGAGTTAGAGGTTGCTGTGAGCTGTGATGCCATGGCACTCTGGCAAGGGTGACATACTGAGACTCTATCTCAAAAAAAAAAAAAAAAAAAAAGTAGGAAGGAAATAGGTAGGAATAGAGTAGGAATAAAGTTCCTATACATCAGTGGAATTAAGTTAGTAAAACTGAAGTAGATTCTGATAAGCTGAGATTTATATTGTAAGCCATACATTGACTGATAAGAAAATAACTTGCTGGCTCGGCCTGTGGCTCAATGGGCTAAGGCGCCAGCCACATACACCTGAGCTGGCAGGTTCGAATCCAGCCTAGGCCCCCCAAACAACAATGACGGCTGCAACCAAAAAAAGGCCGGGTGTTGTGCCGGGTGCCTTTAGTCCCAGCGACTTGTGAGGCGGAGGCAGGAGACTCACTTAAGCCCAGGAATTGGAGGTTGCCGTGAGCTGTGATGCCACAGCACTCTACCCAGGGTGACAGCTTGAGGCTCTGTCTCAAAAAAAAAAAAAAAAAGATAATAACTTGCTGAATAAATTACTTGCTAAAAATCACTAAAGGAATTAAAATGTTACGCTAGAAATTTCCCACTTAACACAAAAGAAAGCAATAAGAAGGAATAGAGGGACAAAAATGACATGAGACATAAAAAAATGAAATTTTGCAGGTGTAAGCCTAACATATTAATAATAACAATAAATGTGAATAGATAGAGCAACCCAACCAAAGTCAGAGACTATCAGATTGCATTAAAAAATCCTATGTGTTTTCCACAGGAGACACACTTTAGTTTCAAGGATGTTAAGTACAGTCACGTATCACTTAATAATAAGAATAATTTGATAGGCTTGGCACCTATGGCTCAACGGACTAAGATGCTAGCCACGTACACCTGAGCTGGTGGGTTTGAATCCAGCCCGGGCCACCAAACAACAATGACGGCTGCAACCAGAAAATGGCCGGGCATTATGGTGGGTGCCTATAGTCCCAGCTACTTGGGAGGCGGAGGCAGGAGACTCACTTGAGTCCAGGAATTGGAGGTTGCTGTGAGCTGTGAGGCCATAGCACTTTATCCAGGGTGACAGCTTGAGGCTTTGTCTCAAAAAAAAAAAAAAAAAATATATATATATATATATAGTTTGATAAATTTATCATTAGGGGATTTTGTTATTGTGCAAACATCATAGCATATATTTACACGAATCTAAATGGTATACACACCGAGGTATATGTCATATATATGCTATGCTTATTGCTCCTAGAGTATAAACAAGTGTAGCACATTACTGAATACTGCAGGCAGTCCTAACACAATGGTAAATATTTGTGTATCTAAAAATTAAAAAGTATACTAAAAATACTGTATTGTAATCTTTTTTTTTTTAATGAGATAGTCTTACTTTGTTCTCTCGGTAGAGTGCTATGGCATCATAGCTCACAACAACCTCAAACTCTTGGGCTCAAGTGATTCCCTTGCCTCAGCCTTCTGAGTAGCTGGAACTACAGGCACCTGCCACAAGGGTGTCTCACTTTTGCTCAGGCTAGTCTAGAACTCCTGAGCTCAAGCAATCCACCTGCCTCAACCTCCCACAGTGCTAGTATTACAGGCATGAGCCACCACGCCTGGCCACTGTGGTATAATCTTACGGAACTATTGTTGTATTTGCAATCAATCATTGACCAAAATGTTATTAGCTGTGCATGACTGTAGATTAAAGTAAAAGAATAGAATGAGATGTGTTACATAAATAGCAACCAGAAGAGAGCTGAAATGACTATATAAAATCAGATAAAATGAAATTTAAAACAAAAAATATTTCTGGAGTTAAATAGGGACATTTTGTAATAAAAAAAAAAGGGAGCAGCTTATTAGAAAGATATAACAATCAGAAACATATATGCACCCAACAGTAGACTCTTGAGACAAGAACTAACAGAATTGAAGGGACAAATAGAACATTAATAATAATATTTGGAGGGCAGTGCTTGTGGCTCAAAGGAGTAGGGCGCCAGCCCCATATGCCGGAGGTGGCGGGTTGAAACCCAGCCCTGGCCCAAAACTGCAAAAAACAAAAACAAACAAATAAATAATATTTGGAAACTTTAATGTCCCATTTTCAATAGAACAATGAGGTAGAAGATCAACAAGGATATATAAGCCTTGAACAACAATATAAATAACCAGATCTAACAGACATCTATAGAATACTCCATCCAGAATATATACACATATCGTTCTCAAGCACACATAGAACATGTCCTAGGATAGACCACATAGCTAACCTACAAAACAAGACTCAATAAATTAAAATAATGAAATAATACAAAG
Organism: Arctocebus calabarensis; assembly: GCA_963573935.1. Taxonomy (NCBI): domain Eukaryota; kingdom Metazoa; phylum Chordata; class Mammalia; order Primates; family Lorisidae; genus Arctocebus; species Arctocebus calabarensis. The sequence goes on from CAUYON010124768.1 coordinate 10,384, forward strand.
TCTGTTCTCCAACCATAATGAAATTAAATTAGAAGTCAATAACAGAAGGGAATTTGGGAAATTCACAGATTTATTCCTAAATAACCAATAGGTCAAAGAAGAAATCACAAGGGAAATTAGAAAATACCTTTTATATTTAAAAGGTCAATACATAGCACACACCTGTAATTCTAGTGCTTTGGCAGGCTGAGGTGGGAGGATCCCTTGAGGCCAGGAGTCCAAGAAAATACAAAAACATGAAATACTAAAATTTATTGGACACAGTTAAGGCAGTGGTTAAAGGGAAATTTGTAGTTGTAAATGTTTCTGTTAAAAAAAGAAGGATCCTGGGCAGCACCTGTGGCTTAGTGAGTAGGGCGCCGGCCCCATATACTGAAGGTGGCGGGTTCGAACTCGGCCTTGGCCAAACTGCAAAACAGAAAAATAGCTGGGCGTTGTGGCAGGCACCTGTAGTCCCAGCTACTGGGGAGGCTGAGGCAAGAGAATCGCCTAAGCCCAGGAATTGGAGGTTGCTGTGAGCTGTGTGATGCCACGGCACTCTACCAAGGGCAATAAAGTGACACTCCGTCTCTACAGAAAAAAAAAAAAAGAAAGATCCCTTATTACTTGATCAGTGAACAGGACTTAAAAAAAAGAAATTAAAAAAAAAAAAAGGATCTCAAATCAATATCTTAATTTTCCATCTGAAGAGACTAGAAAAAGAAAGGGCAAACAAAACTCAAAGTAAGCAAAAGGAAGAAAACGAAAATTAGAGTAGAAATAAGTAAAATGGAAACTATAAAACAAACATATGTTTTATAAATAATAAAATAATTTTTTTGCAGTTTTGGGCCGGGTTTGAACCCGCCACCTCCAGTATATGGGGCCGGAGCCCGACTCCTTTGAGCCACAGGTGCCGCCCAGTAATAAAATAATTTTCAAGAAAAAACTTGATTAGTACCTTCAGCAGCATTTTTCTCTTGATTTTCGAGCAAGCGGCTTCATATTTTCATTTGCCCTGGGATCTGTGCATTAGCCGGCACTTGAAGCAGGAGCTGGCCTAAAATACAAGTCGTACCTTGTCCAGAAGCTGCTTAAAACATTTTGCTTTTCTCTGACTCCCACTGCCTTCGTGTGGCTTCTCAGTGTTGCTCATGATCCTTGCCAACTCCATTTTCTGCTGTTCCTCACGTCGAACCTTACACTTCACCTCATAGACCTCTCGGTCGTCCCCTGGGTGCTGCTTTCCGTACCTCAGCGCCTTCGCAACTGCTCTCTCTGTTGTGACGTGTCTTCCCGCCTGCTCTGCTTTCTGTCCTACCTTTGGCATTTGTAACCCCACTGAGCTTCACCTCTTCCCTGAAGCCTTTCCTGAAGCACTTCTTAACAGCACTTTGGTGCTATTATTTCTACATTGTACACACTTCTTATTGCATGAACCATGTCTTAACTATGTACTAGGACTCCCTGAGTGACTGATGGCGCCTCTAAGGCAAGAACACTTTCTTATTCGTTGCTGTACTCCAAGCATCAGAGTAAATACTCACTGAACTGAACCATGAGGACACAATGGCTCTGTTCTACTTGAACCCAGGAAAGTATTTTTTTATATATATATATTTTTATTGAATCATAGCTGTGTACATTAGTTCAATCATGGAGTACAGTGTGCGGGCTTCATATACAATCTGAGATATTTCATCCATCTGTTGGACATAACATTAGTGAGATTTTCTCATTTACTGTGAGAATGTGTTCTGTATTTAGCAGTTTTCTCCTGACTCTTCAAAGATGCACCTCAAGTGTGATCTCACCCTTTATCCTCTCTCCCCCCACCCTCTCCCCTTGGTCCCTATTTTAAAATGGGGTTTTAAAAATAATTCAATGCCAGGCGCAGTGGCTCATGCCTGTGATCCTAGTACTCTGGAAGGCCAAGGTGGGTGGATTGCTTGATCTCACAAGTTCGAGACCAACCTGAGCAAGAGTGAGACCTCATCTCTACTAAAAATGAAAAACTGAGGTAAGAGGATTGCTTGAGCACAAGAATTTGAGGTTGCTGTGAGCTGTAACACCACAGCACTCTCCCAAGGGCGACTGTATGACTGTCTAAATAAATAAAATTCAAAAGTAACAAAATGTATTTTACCAACTTTAATCATGTAAGAGTGCATAGCTATCGTAGTACTTCATGAAATGTCAATCTCATTCAGATTTACATCACTGAAAATGACTCTTAGCTTTATGTTAGCAATTTCATGAAGAAAAAGTTCATTCACAGCACTGTGTAAACTGAAACATAGGTTACAGAGCAGAAATTTTAGAATTGCTCTGAGATCCACAATATGTTTCCAAAATTTGAGGCAGTGTCACACTGTCTAGCATAGTTTACTTCTATCTCAATCTGCTTCTCTTGAAAATAAGCTACAATTTTGGCTGGATAATTCAAAAATATCCTGAGATCTGTTCTTCAAAAGCTGCCACAAAAATTTAAAGCATAACTCATACTCATTAAAAGCTATGGCTCTTTTCTGAAAATTTGAAATGGATCGATAAAATTGTATTTTTTCATTCATTAAAAAAATCCTTATTTTTGAAACATGATTAGGCTTTTCTTCAGTTTAAAGTATGTGATTCGGGTGGCGCATGTGACTCAAGGTATAGGGCGCCAGCCCCATATACCGGAAGTGGTGGGTTCAAACCCAGCCCCAGCCAAAAAAAAAACTGCAAATAAATAAATAAATAAATAAAATATGTGATTCCACTGAACTCTAGGCAGCTTAGCACTGGAAGCTCAGTACATTCTACTCAATCCCCAAGTATAGCAGGAATCTGAATACCTGCCCTCCCATCAACAAAATTTCTGATAAAGTTTTCATTCATTCTTTCTTTTTTTTTGCAGTTTTTGGTTGGGGCTGGGTTCGAACTTGCCACCTCCAGCATATGGGGCTGGTGCTGCCCTCGTTTCCATTCTTTCTAAGTACTTCTTATTCAGAATCAACCTAAGTGCCCATTAACTGATTAGTAAAGAAAATTGTGTATACATAGATGCGTGCACACACACATATAAACATATACCATGGAGTACTATTCAGCCATAAAAAGGAACAAAATGTCTTTTTCAGCAAGTTGAACTGAAGACCATTGTCCCAAGTAAAGCATTTCAGGAATAGAAAAACAAATACCATATGTTCTAACTTATAAGTGGGAGCTAAATGATGGGTATACTGTATATAGCCATAAAATGGCAGAGGGGACATTGGAAACAAGGAAGGTGATGAGGAGAGGGAAGGATAAAAAATTATCAGGTAAAATATACAGTGTTCTGGTGACAGATACGTGATGAGTCTTGAATTCAGAATTGTATGATTCATCCATATAACAAAAAAACCCTTATTTCCCCTAAATCTATTGAAATAATATTAAAAAATTACATATTCTGTAACTGGGATGGATAGGAGCATGGGAAATAATAACAATTTCCACGTGCTTTCTACCCAAAGATGTGCCCTAATCCCACTGTGATGTAGGTAAGTCATAGAATGTTAAGGCTAGAAATGACCTTTTATCCAGGTCACCTTTATTTTAGAGATGAGGAAGTTGAGGTGCAGAAAGGAGAAGTGGCCTGCTCAAGGTCACTTGGTATGTTTGTGGCAAACTGTCTTCCTGCTTTCTTGTCCTGTGCTCTGTCTGACATCTTGCAGCAGCTCACCTGATGCAAGCCCCGTATGTAAGCAAGGTCCCAGAGAGCAGGAACTGGGGACACAGAGTTTGCTAGTGTGTATAACTCCCTGAAACTTGCTCACATTTGGGAATGAAAAACATTTTATTATAATGAAACAATCTTAAGATTTCCCCTATCCTGTTTATTTGTTTACTTATTTAATCAGAGACAGAATCTCACTCTGTCAACCTGGGTAGAGTGCTGTGGCATTGTATCTTACAGCAACCTCAAACTCTTGGGCTCAAATGATCCTCTTCCCTCAGTCTCTGGAGTATCTACAGTATCCCACCACTGCACCTGGCTATTTTGAATTCCTGAATTTAGGCAATTCATATGGCTGGGCCTCCCAGTGTGCTAGGATTACAGGCGTGAGCCACTGCGTACAGCCTCCCTGTCCTTGCTTCTGAGGCAATAGTTAAGTTTTTCAGCCCTGACAATATTGTAGAGTTATAAGAACTTCACTCACTTAGTTCTCACCCACAACCCAATGACAGCTAAAGGTAGCATGGTCCCCATTTTACAAATGAGAAAACTGAGGCACTCAGAGGTTAAGTAATTGCCCAAGGTCACACGGGTAATAAGTAGAGCCAGAAGTCAAACCCAGGCAGGGAGTCTAGTTTCAAAGTCCATGCTCTGAACTCTAATTATATCCTGGAAGGAGCAGCCTGTTTCAAAAAGGGGACTAAAGATGCTTGTACTAGTTGATTGAAGTTTCTGGTATAACTTAATCATTCAGAGACTCTCATCTCTCCCAGCCTCTCTCTACATGTCTCTTCTTTAGGAACCTTAGTAGACTCACTATCCTCCACATCAATATCACACCTCTCTTGTGTATTCACCTTTTAAAGGATAACCAGTTGTTCAGTTTATAAACTCCAATTTGACTTTAATTTAATAAATTAAATTCCAAGCCATCACACAGCAATGGACATCATCATCATCATCTCCCAACATACAGAGGTGCAGCCTTGCTCTCGCTCCATCATCACACAGCCTTTATATAAAGCCGGTAAAGCCATCTCTCTGGGGAAGGCTTCCCACCAGGCTTCCAGCTCCCTCCTTCCAGCAGAGCCACTGCTCACAGAGAAGGCATCAAGTACAAAAAACAGTAATAAAAGAGGAGGGAGGGGTGAGGAGCAGAAGCACAGGCAGGGAGGTGGGGAGTACCTGCCCCCCATCCTGGGCACCAGCCCCGCTTTCTATGAGCTGCAATGTCCTCAGAGGCAGACACTGGTGCTGGTCTGAGTGGAGACCTGAGGGAGGTGTGGGACGGAAAAGAAGGGTCACCTGGGAGAGATGCCCTCTATCGTCTGTTCACTGAGGGTCCTAGACCACACATATAAATAGAAAAGAGAATAAATAAGGGAGAAAGGATCAGCTGAGGAGCTGAGCACCCTGGGACTCCCCTCAGGGGCCAGTGTCAGCAGGAGGCAAACGGCCAGGAATGCCACGCATGCCAGGACAGAGCCCTTCTCTTACTCCCAGCCACCAACTCCCTCTTCCGTGTCCTCTGCAACAGGTGCCCACCTCACATGCTTCCCGTTGCAAGTGCCCTTCCAGTCAGCCCCATGGCCCAGGGTGGACAGGGCTTCCTGGACCCCAGTGGGCTCTCCTGGCCCAGACACTGAGAATCCAGGAAGGGGTATGGAAGGGGATGTGGGGAATGGATTGACAGAACTCTTGCCCTCTCCTAACGCGGGAGGTAAGGAAGGCCCTCAGAGCTGGGGACTAGGGTTGCCATTGGCCTTCGGTTTGGATTTGAAGGAAAAGCGCTTGATAAGGCGGCGAGAAAAGCTGCCGGCCTTCTTTCGGACGCTGGGTGTGGCCGTTGTGTTGGAGAGGTCATCGTGTGATTGGCTCAGACCAGCTTCCTTCTGTCGAGGCCTCCGGCGGAAGATGAGCTTGGTGCCACTGCGCAGGAAACTCACTGCAGGGGAAGGGGGGAAGCTGAGGCAGAGAGAGGGGCACAGCGTGCGGTAGTAGGCAGGGAAATGACCCATAATAGAGGAATGGAAGATGGACAACAGAATCAGTCCCTTGGCCGAGAAACTAGACTTCCTCAGGAAAGGAAGTAGAAACAAACGTGTTTTTCATCCTTCCTGCGGAAAAAAATCACAGTACACACACACACACACACACACACACGGGATTCTGTGTACACCCTTGACTCTGCCAAAAAAAAGGAATGTCATAGGGCCAGCTACTCTGTGAGGACAGACTGGGATTGGCCTCTTTCCTATGGGAAGACAAAGAAAGGCTAAGTATAGGATGTCCCCAAAAGCCTACACCTCATGAAGGGAAGAGTGGGCTGACAGGCTTGTTTATTTTTTTTTGAGACAGAGTCTCACTATGTTACCCTTGTGATCCGTGTCACAGCTCACAGCAACCTCCAACTCTTGGGCTTTAGCTATTCTCTTGCCTCAGCCTCCAGAGAAGCTGGGACTACTGGCGCCCACCACAATGCCTGGCTATTTTTTGTTGCAGTTACCACTGCTGTTTTAGCTGGCTGGGACCGGGTTTGAACCTGCCACCCTCAGGATATGGGGCTGGCACCCTACCCACTGAGCCACAGGTGCCGCCCCTGACAGACTTGTTTATTGAATTCCATATTGTGAGCAGGAAGCAGTGTGTCTGGAAACTTCAAAAGGTAAATTCAGAACCAGTATGATGAGGAATGTACTTACCAAGCAGGTTTTGGACATAGGAATCTCATTATACCAAAAAGTGATGTGGCCTCAAATCATAAATAGATAGACTGGTTCATCAACTCATTAGTAGAGGGATGAAGATTTTTTTGGGGGGAGGGAGGCAATGCCCTCATCTTTTTAAGTTAGAATACCAGCCTATGCCATGTCAGCAGGTTGGCTTACGGTAAGATTTCTTCAATAGGGAAGAGGATAAGGACAGAAAGGGAAGAAATTTGAAGCAGGCATGGTGGCATGTGCCTGTAGTCCCAGATACTGAGGAGTCTAAGGCATGAGGATTGCTTTAACTGGGGAGTTAGAGGTTGCTGTGAGCTATGCTGATGCCACTGCACTCTAGTCCAAGCAATAGAATGAGACTGTTTAAAAAAAAAAAAAAAAACCAGGCAGTGCCTGTGGCTCAGTGGGTAGGGCGCCGGCCCCATATACTGAGAGTGGTGGGTTCGAATCCAGCCAAACTGCAACAACAACAACAAAAATAGCCAGGTGCCTATACTCTGGAGTTGTGGCGGGAGTTCCAGCTACTCGGGAGACTGAGGCAAGAGAACTGCCTAACCCAAAAGCTGGAGGCTGGAGGTTGCTGTGAGCTGTAATGACACAGCACTCCAACGAGGGCAACAAAGTGAGACTGTCTCCAAAAAAAAAAAAGGCAATGCCTGTGGCTCAAGTAGTAGGGTGCTGGCCCCATATACCAGGGTCGGCAGGTTCGAACCCAGCCTCACCCAAAACTGACAGAAAAAAAAAAATGAAAAGGAGGACGATCAGTACTTAGACTCAGGAAGAAAGAAAAAATAGAGGAAAAGGGAAACAATTTGGCATGCCTTCCTATCACCAAAGCCTGCCAGTTCCAGACCAGAAATCAAGGCACAAAGTTCCTTTTACTACTCTAGCTTGGTTGAAACAGGCTAAGAACTCTGGAGATCTCTTAAAGGAGTAAGAGAAAGCAAGTTGACTCAAGGGTCCCCTGTCCCTACGTGTCCAATAGGGCCTGGGTATAAAAGAGGTGGGAGGCACCCTGCCAACATAGCCCACCTTTGTGATCCTTGAGGCTACGGGTCTCCAGGGCACCAGTGGACCCTGTTTCCGACTCAATGTCATCGACGGATGGTCTCTCAGAAATGTCGGAACGTGTTGTCTCATCTGCTTCCTGGACACTTGTGGGACTGGAGAGGGCATCTAGGGGTCCAGGGGACATGGCTGGTGGGTCTGAGGGAGGTGAACCGGGACCTCCTCTAGTTCCTGTGTCATCCTGCACTGAGGCTTCCAGGGATGCCGCATAGCCCAGAGATAGTGCCAACTCGTCCTGAGCAATGGGCACCTGGCAGGAGGGACAAGTTTTAACGGGCAGAAGTGACCCATTAGGGCTTTCTCCCTATTCCCGCTCCTCTCTCCAGAGCCCTGTTACCTTGGAAACGCCAGAGATGATGAGAGTGCTGCGCTTGGTGGGTGTCTTCTTGGCTGTCCGCCCGCTAGGCTCAGTCAGCTGGCGAATCGCTGTCTCTGCTACAGGGTCCAAGCCATTGGAAAGCTGGCTCTCCCCTGCTGGAGGATGGATAACCTGACTTCTCCCTGCCTCCCTCTTGGATCCGAACTCATCCTACCCAGCCAGCCCAAAGTGGATTTTGACTCTGGTGCACCAGGGCCAGCTCACACTCACACGTCCCCATTCCCCACTCACGGCTGCTGCTGTGGGAGGTATTGCTGGGGCCACTGCTCTCACTCAGCACAGTTGTTGTCTTCTCGGTCACCTCCACCTTGGACGGGGAGCGGGAGGGGGAGTCTGGTGGGTGGGGGAGGGTCAGTGAGCTGGGAGGTGCTTTATAGTGGCTCCCACCCCTACTATCTTTATCAAGATGCAGACTTTGGGGAACTGAAAGGGCAAAGATGATTAAGAGGTGATTAATCACAAGGATGATTAAGAAGATGCCATGGGGATGAAAAGACACCACTGGAGCCAATGGGAGTGTTGGGAGGCACCATGGAAGTATGGAGAGTATGCAGAGGAGGACAGGGCACTCTGGAGGTAGAGGCAATTCTATGGGGCCCCCAGAGATGAAGGAAGTGTGACAGAGGGCCACTGAGTGTGGGAGAGATGCCACAGAAGCCTCTGGGTTTACTGGAGGACCCCACAGGGTGCTGGAGACTTGAGGGTAGAGGGAGAGACAATTAACCAGTTGAGGCTGGAGACAGGGAAGGAAGCAGACCTGTGAAAAGACAGAGAGGGACTTGGGCAGGTGAAAGTACATGAGTCCTGGGTGAGAGGCAGGTAGATCCCAGATTGAAGGGCGAGAGGAATAGCTGGGGAAATGGCAGGAAGTAAGGGGAAGTGTGAAAGATACAACGATCAGGGAGAAAGATGTGGGAGGATTGGAATGGAATGCACAAAAACAGGGTGAGGTGGAAGCAGGACTTTCCTTCCCCTTTCCCTGTCTTGCCATGGGTCTGTAGTCCAGGGGCCCTGGCTAGCACTGGGATCTTAGGCTCCCCCTCTTTACCTAATTTGCCATCTACACGAGGCCGGGACTGGACAGTGGTGACTGTGGTGACAATGGTGCCATCAGGCATGATAGTCCGGTCCAGCTCAATCTTCTTGGTAGGTGTGATGCTGGGGCGTGGAGTAGAGGGGGTGGGAGTGCCCAGGTTCCGGGGGGAGCCCTCCTCATACTGCAGCTGCCCAGTGATGAGAGAGCAAAGAGGCAAGGCCTCAGAGACTATCCATCCCCTGTGTCTTCCCACGTTCCCCCAGGGGTCAGCTTCTCACCTCCACTGCCATGGTGGCTGCTGGTCCCAGAGCTTTCCCTGGCCCTGGAACGAGTGGGCACACCTGCCTTCGAGACAGTGGTCTGGAGGGGGATCCCACAGGCAGTGTGGCCTGGCCCAGGAGTTCAGCTGAGGAAAGGGGTGGCACTGTGACCTGGGCCCATGACCTGGCCCTGGAGGACCCACCCAGAGGTCCCCCACCTCCTGCCTCGCACTCACTATCTCCACAGCTGCTGCTCCTCAGTACTTTGAGAGTCAGTTCCCGGCTCTGGGGGCCCAGATCCCTGGGAGAAGAGCAGATGGGGTGGAAAGGGAGATTAGCAAACTGAACCCACTCTTGAGTCAATCACAGGCCAGAAAGAGAAAGATGTATATAAATAAGATGGTACACATGCTCCACTCAGATTATCCTGCCTTCCAAATACTCTCTCTTCCTAAGAGAACAGGACAGGGCTTGAGTGGAGACTGCGTTCCTCAGCTGGGCCATTCAAATCCTCCCTGCCCATGCTCCACCTGGCCTGCCAGTCTCAGTCTGAACAAGCCTCTTTCATTTGCTCATGTTGTTCTCTTTCAAACTCTGCTGAAACCCTACTGTTGCTCTAAGGTGCAGTTTAAATGCCATCTCCATGAAGCTGACTCTGATCCTTATTGCCCCAAGGGAATTAATCTCCCCCATCTGAGCACTCCCATGGCACCTTATATAAACCTCCACTGGAGCAGTTGTACCATCTTCTTTGTGTACATCTATCTCAGCCTCAAGTCTGAGACTAACCTGGGCTAGGGGCTATATCTCGGTCATGTTTGCATTCCCAAGATGTAGGCTAGGGCCTGGCATATAATAGGGGCTCACACCAAGGAAGGGCTACTGGAAACATAGCTGATTCATGTCAGGGATGTGCCGGAAGCGTTTGATTCTCAGTCTGCCCATGGAGCAGGGGTGAGGGTGGGGTCACTCCTTACAGCACCAGGTCTTCCGTCCACTCCACCTCGGGACCAGCCCTCATGGGCTTAGTCCACTTCTGTTGCATGGGGTTGTCGAGTTCAGCTACACAGCACAGTTCCTCAGTGCCTATGAGGAACCAGAAGTCAGAGATGCTTAGATCAAAGATGGGAGGCGGGAAGCCACTGAAGAATACAGGCTGAATGCTTGGCAGAGGGGCAGGGAATGTCTGCAACCAGAGCCTTGACTGTCCCCAGCTGCCTCTAGCTCACCTTCCAGCTCACTTCCCAGGTGAGATGCTCGAAGCTGCCGCAGGAATAACCGGGTAGGTCTGGGGATGGCTGGCTGGGCCTGGGGCATCATAGGTGGCTTCTCACTGGGTATCTAAGGAGCAGAAGGATATAAACAGGAATCCTGACACAGTACCCTGGGACAGATTGCATGTAAATCTTCTTCTTTGGGTGCCTACTCACCAGGCCCCCTGGGGCAGAGCAAGCCCTGAGGTTGACCATCATAGCTGGCTGGGTGCTGACGATGGCATCTTTGATCAGTTCCTCAATTGTGGACAGCTCAACTTGTTCCTCATCTCTCTGCAGGGAGGAGAAGAGGACAGCAAAGAGGTGGAGCTCGCAGCTCTGCCTCCCCTCCCTGCTCTGCCTCTTCTCTGCCAGCTCTGCTCCTTACCTCCCTGGCCTGCATCTTGGGAAGCACCGTGAGGCTGAGATCTGGGCGATGAGTGAAGGCCCAGGATACCAGCAGCCCCTCACCAGGGATTTCCTCCAGGTTGACTTCCAACTGTGAACAAGGACAAAGGGGCTATATTGGGTTGCCCCACTCTTCAATGACTCCCAGCCCACCACCAGGACTGTCCCTTTCTGAATTCCTCCCAAAGAAGAACCAAATGGAAAAAGCCAATTGAACCGCCCCCTGCCCAACTCAGTTTCCCACATCCCCCTCTACCTGTGTTGGTGGCAGTGTCAGAGTGACGTGGTATGTCTCCATGGAGACGGCGGCGGGGGACTGCTGGGTCACAGAGACTGGGAACCGAACCTCCTCAGCAGAGAGCTGGCAATGCAGCACCTGGGAAGGGGGTGCAGGGACAGGTGCGGAGGAAGGACACTGCTTTGTCTTGCTCTATAACGATTCAAAGACACCCCCCCATCTTTGCACTTTGGTTTTCCTTGAGACTTTACCTTTTGGGGATTATAAATCCCTAAAAGAATCATAAAAACCAAAGACTCCTCTCCCCAGAAAAATGCAGATATACACATGTATAAAATTTTGTACATAATTTCAGTAGGATTCTCAGACTTCTGGAAGCCAATCCTTAGATTCCCTAAGGTGTTCACAGACTCCAGGTTAAGAGTGGAGGCACTGTGGAGTCTGTGAATCACTAGGCTGATGTAGTGGCTCATGCCTGTAATTCTAGTACTCTGGGAAGCTGAGGCAGGAGGAATGCTTGAGCCCAGGAGTTTGAGGTTACAGTGAGCAACAATAACACCACTGCATTTGATCTAGGGGTGACAGAGCAAAGCTATGTTTCAAAAGGAACTCGTGGGGTCAGCCCCACTCATGCCCCAAAGAGGGCAATGCCCACAGACCCTTACCATGGTGCGTTCTGACTGGTCTATGCAGATCACATGGCCAATGCTGGCTCTGGGTGGAAGTTGGAGCACCTCCTCAAATGCGATTTGGATGGAACTCTGAAGAAGTAATATGGGCACAGGATCAGGTCTCTGGAGCTGCCCCCCACAGGGCTGGTCTGATCAGTTGTTGGCTGGGCCCTGGCACTGCAGAGGCCTCAGCTGCAGGCTGGCTACTGGCCCCTCCTTGGCTCAGGGCTTTAGAACAGGAGGTGTTCCCCTCAAATCCTGTCTCTTCAGGGGCCTACAGCTGCCAGGAGTTACTGAGAACTGAGGAACTAGTTTGCCTCAAAGACTAGGTCACCTTGAGCTGAAGACCCTGGATTCTTCCCTGAATACCTAGAGTCTCTTTCAACTTCTCCCTCCTTCCCTTTCTTCCCCAACCCTAGCCTCAAAGCAAGGCACACACAGAAAAAAGTTAAGGTGTATATGTACCTACACATAATAGCTGGGCAGAGAGAAAGGGCTGAGCTAAAGGTAAAGGCAGTGGGTCACTTATTGCAAGATAAGTGCTGGAGAAATGAAGCTAAGCCCTCTTCCAAATAAATTGTATGTGGAGGTTCAAGAGTATCCATATTCTTGGAGATGAAGATTAGCTCAGCATGGTCTTGGGGAACTTTACCAGAGGGACTAGGAAGAGACACAAGCTGAAAGGGCTCGAGAGTCTAGGGGCCTTGCTAATTCCTCAAGGCAGACAGCAGGATAGTATTAGGGAGCAGAAAGCTGCTTAGCTTAGATCTTGACAGAGCTGCTTCCTAATTCTTTCACAGTAGTGGAAACAACCTACTGCAGCCTCATTTGGGGAACAGGTTGGGAAAAAGAATTGAGGAGGGGGCACAGACTGAGCTAGGAACTCTTCCTTGGATCTTGAGACAGAAGAAACAAATCCGCAGTGCTCATTTGCCTGGCAAACCAGTAGAAGTCAATTTCTCTGCTCTGGTAACTATCTCATTCAAAGGTTAGGTCAAAAGAAGATGGTAAAATGGATGCCTGGAACCTCGATCTCCCCTCCTCCTACAAGGAAGGCCAATATCCAGCTGAGTCAGCTGTTCTGGGTAGTCGCATCTGACCCAGGGACAAGGTGCAGGGCGAGTTGGATGGAGGAGTGGGTTCAAGGTATAAACTGACACATGCCATCTGGCTTTCACTGGCCAGCTGGGCAGAGGAAACAGCAATTTCTTGTGGCCACTTCTGTTTCCAGACATCTGACGAACTAGCAGGGTAAAGTCTCTCAACTCATAGTAGCTAGGAACAGAGAATCCTCTGAACAAGGAGCTGATGGACTGTGAGGGCCACAAGAGATTGCTGGGCCAGGATAGGAGGGAAGCCAAGAAGGGAGAGACCTTTATCTCCTACCCCACCTGGGTCCCATGACCAGGCTTCCTGCCCCACTTCCTGGGAGGCCAGATGCAATGAGAGGAAGTAGGCTGGGCTGGTTTGTGAATGACCCTTAAGTGGCAGCTCCAAGCTCATCTATTAGGAAAGACATTGACAATCTGCTCTTCACCTGAACACTTCCCCCTCGACAAATACACTGCCAGGCAGCATGGAGAAGGATGTGTTTTACTGGTGCTGTGAAATTAGTGACAGGTAGGGAGGTAATTCAAGTTCCTTAAGAATTTGCCTGGCCATACCAGGGATTTGGGGTATGAAATGTTACATGGTTGTGATGGCATGAGAACCAGGCAAATTCCTTTTGCAGGTGCACCTGTCTTCCTTCTCACCCTACAGCAGCGCCCAAGCTAGGCGGAAGTGCCCTTAAGCACAGGGATTAGCGTTGCTATGAGAACAACTTGTGCATGCTGTTTGGAGCCAGAGTACCTTGCCCACAAAAATAGAGGTTTGGGGACATAACTGGACTTCTACAACCCCCAACCTCAACTGCACCCTTTTCTCTGATCCCGGAGAAGAAGAGAAGCCGTGGGGATCCCCACCCCCATCCGGTCCTCCTAGCATGGTGCAGTTCCTCCCCTGGAAGGAAAGGCTGAAGAGACCACCCAACTCACCCCGTCCCTGCAGGCCTGCTCGTTCAGCGCTCGCACCCAAGCCCGCTGCCAGTTCTCCCGGAAAGACTTGAAAGCGAAGAGCGACGCCAGGAGGCCCCGGACGCCTGGCTCCTCAGGGGCGCCGGCCCGAGTTGCCCGCAGGCGCAGCAGCGAGCGCCACACGCCCAGCTCCCGGAGGGAACCCGCGGGCTCCGCGGCTGAGGCGGGTCCCAGGCCCTGGTCCCCACGGGCTCGCGCCAGCCACAAGCCCCGGGCATACTGCAGCAGCCAGACGAACACCGTGAGCAGCGAGGCGGCGAAGAGGATGAGCAGGGCCGCCCAGCCCACGTCCAGCTGCCACCAACCGGGATCCATGCTCCGCGCGCGTTCCGGTCCTGGTCCCGGCTCCAGCTCCAGCTCAGCCGCTGCCCCGGGGGAGCATGGCCCGGGAGGGCCGCGGGGCGGGGGCGGGCTCCCCCGGGGCTGGGCGCACGGATTCGGGGGCTCTCTGGGGCTAAGTACCCCGGACTAGCGGGTGTCACAGATGCGGGAAAGGAGGTCCTCTAGGGTTGCAACGCCGGGGTCTGTGTCTCCGCAGTCGGGGTCCCTCCTCTCTTGATCAGCAGTTCGAATCTAGTTAGTTGCCGGCCAGTGCCCGACTCCTCCCAAGGCGCGGGCCCCGCAGGGTCCCAGCAGGGACTGGCCTGCAGGGATGCGAGGGCTCGCAGGCCGGCACCGGCTACCGGAGGGCTGCGTGCGCAGAGCTGACACTGACAACACCAACGGCGCCCCGCCCCCACCCGCCCTTAAAGGCGCTGCACCCGCCCGGGCGGGGCTGGGCCAGCACCCAGCTTCCTTGCTAGAGCAAGCGTAGGAGGTTCCGGGGTTGAAAATAGGCGGGACCTTTGACTACTCCGCCTCATCCTGGACTGGGGGTGCAGTTGCTCACCTCAGCTCTCAGCAAGAGCAACTTCACTTGTCTTAGGTGCTGCCTCGGCTTTCCTCTAGGCTTCTTAAATTCTACAGGTTGGACGCCCGTGGAAATCACCGCCCGTTCTCCCAGCACCCCCAGGCTCAAAACCTTCCAGATTTCCATTCCCTGCCCAAGGTACGCCTAGGGTACGGAGGTCTAGAACATCTCTCCCAGACAGAGTGGCAGAGGTTCAGATGACAGAGAAAACAGAACCTGAAGCTAGTAGAGGATAAGAATAGGACAGGAATATTGAATTCCCTCCATCACTCCCTTTCCTCTTGGAGCTAAGATCTAAGAATATGCCCATTAACCTCCTTGCTAGTGTTGGTTTGTTCTGAAGATAATTCCAGGTCAGGGCTGGATCTGTTTTTAAAAATGATGTATTTCCATAGTAACAGCTTCTGCCTATGGAGCACATGAAGAAGTGGTGGTAATGGGAAGGGAGCTGGCAGGGTAGCATTGGATTATCAAGAGATTTGTCCAGAAGACCCTGTTCTCCAAATATGTGATAGCATAGCAAGCTCCCAAGAAATGTAGGTATGCTGCCCAACCTCTGGCTTCAAGATCCACTCCTTTTCCTAGGTTTAGGTAGTGGATTCACTCTCCATAGGACTGGGGCTCTTCATAGCTTCTTGGAGACAAGGGAAGGAAAAACCTACCAAGGTATTCAAAGGAATGCCGATTTCCCGCAAGACCCCTCCTTCAACTCCACTGAGCATTAAGTCCTCTTGGTCTTATACTGCCAGATACTGCTTCACAATAAAGTTTTTGTTTGTTTGTTTGCTTTGCAATTTTGGACTGGGGCTGGGTTTGAACCCGCCATCTTTGGCATATGGGGCCAGTGACCTACTCCTCTGAGCCACAGGCACTGCCCCACAATTCAGTTTTACTGAGTCTCCCTAGTCAGTCCTCCCAGTCTTTCACCTGTTGCTTAAACCTCTAGCACTTACTTCTTTCTGCTTTAGCGTCTAGCTGGTTGTTTAGATGTATGCTTTTTCCATTTATCAGGAAGCTGCCTAAGAGTCTAGGACCATACCACCTGAATGTGCCAATCTCATCAATCTCATGGGAAGCTGGAAGCTAAGCAGGCTGTGCCTGGTTAGTACTTGTCTTACAAATCTCTCTTCTCATATGCAAACAAGGTGTTTTAAATATGCTGAAGTAGATTCACTGGAAGCAATCAACTGCTGTTATATCACTTTGTGTTCTTCAAAGTACCTAAGAGTTTCCTATGCACATAGTAGGGATCAGCAAATTCTTGATAATTTTAAGAACTCTAGCAGAAAATATTCAAAGGTACACAAAGAATTTCTATATTGTTTCTATCTTTTGAAAAATCATTCATGTCTGGCTTGGTGCCTGTAGCACAGTGGTTACAGAGCCAGCCACATGCACAAAGGGTGGTGGGTTCGAACCCAGCCCAGACCTGCTAAAAAACAATGACAATTGCAACAAAAAATAGCCGGGCATTGTGGCAGGTGCTTGTAGTCCCAGCTACTTGGGAGGCTGAGGCAAGAGAATCTCTTAAGCCCAAGAGTTGGAGGTTACTGTGAGCTGAGACACCACAGCACTCTACCGAGAGCAACATAATGAGACGCTCTCAGAAAAGAAAGAAAAAGAAAAAGAAAAATCATTCATGTCATTCCAAAGGGATGGGAAATCCTGGGACCTCTTTTCAGATAACAACTTTTTTTTTTTTTTTGTAGAGACAGTTTCACCTTATAGGCCAAGGTAGAGTACCGTGGCATTACACAGCTCACAGCAACCTCTATCTCCTGGGCTTGGGAGATTCCCTTGCCTCAGCTTCCCAAGTAGCTGGGACTACAGGCACCCGCCACAACGCCCGGCTATTTTTTTGTTGCAGTTTGGCCGGGGCCGGGTTTGAACCTGCCACCCTCAGTATATGGGGGGGGGGGTGGGGGAAGCGCGGTGCCCTGCCCACTGAGCCACAGGCTCCACCCTCAGCTAACAACTTTTGCTAGACCGAAAGGGGAGAAGTTGGAAGAAAAGGAAAAAGGGTGACTCGGCTGCCTGGGCAGAGCTATAGATAGGGCACTATAAGTGTCATAGCCCCACACTATACAGAGATGTCCAATGGTCTTTTTAGGCAGTGTGAGACATTTTGGGGATAAGCTTTGGTGATCAGACATAATAGTAGATTGGCCTGGCTGGCACTGGGAGGCACTCAGGGCTAACTGAGAGGAGATGTGCATGTGCATCTCAGCTCAGAGCTATTGACAAGCTGGTCTGTGAATTCTAGGGCCTGCTTCAGTGTTCAGGCAAATGCTTTGAACTTTTACCAGGAAAGGCACAAAATTTCAAGGCCAACAGTCATGTTTGTTTCTCTCTGTGATTAGTCTGATAATCAACTGGGCATTTACCATCATGGGAACAAAATATTCAGATTATGTGACAAGTATCCTAGTAACCTTTTTCTGATGGTAATGTGTACGTGGATGATGACTCCCTAGCGTTCTATCTTTGATCATGTCTCCTACCCTCTTGAGGGCAGGAGGGTAGTGGTAGGGAGGGATAATGATCTCTGGAGAAGAAAGAGACAAAGCTTCCCAGTGCCAGACTGGAAAGGAAAATTCATTAGGGATTGGCCTACTAATAAAAAAGGAAATAGATACATATCTTCTCCTAAACCTCCAGGGAGTCTCAGCATGTTTCTGATAACTGAAGATAACAAGATAACTGAAGGCTGCCTGCTATGGGTATCCCACAAGTTCCTCCTTTCCACCTGCTTCTGGCATTTTACTCTCCCTATTTGGAAGGTCTTTTGGCTCTTACCACCTACTGAAATCTTTTGAGGTACTACTCTTCCTCAAGACTGTCTCACTTTACCTGGTCAGAACTTACTGCCCTCTCCATCAACACCTTTTGCCCTCAGTACCTCTTTTAACTCTTTCATGACTCATTATGTGTCATGCTGTTTTATACACCGATATCTGTGTGTTCTTAGCTCCAGGAGACATGCTGTGGAACAGAAAACACTCAAGTCCAGGGAATTTCCAGTCCAAGAGAACATATGTAGGCAAACACAACACACACACAAATACCAGTGGGATAATAAGTACTCAAATTTGGTAGAATACTGTCAAGTAAATTACAGAGATTATGTATGCATGCATGTATATATATTTAGTATTTTATACACATCTGCAGGGCTGTTTGTTGTTAACAAGAGCCATCTTCGAGTAGAAAGAACATTTCACACCTGGTCTTTTTTTTTTGAGACAGGGTCTCACTTTGTCACACTTGAGTACTGTACTACCATAGCTCACAGCAACCTCAAACTCTTGTGCGTAAGTAATTCTCTTGCAACAGCCTCCCAAGTTAACTGGGTGCCAGCCACAATGCCCAGCTATTTTTTTGGTGGTGGGGGGCGGGTCTCACTCTGGCTCAGGCTGGTTTCCAACCAGTGAGCTCAGGCAATCCACCCGCCTTGGCCTCCCAAGTGCTGGGATTACAGGCCTCAGCTACAGCGCCCGACCACACGTGGTCTTGAGAGAAAAAAGAGACTATCTTTGGCCTGAAAAGTGTCAATCTGGCTGTGGAGTGCCTCACGCCTGTAACCTTAGCACTCTGGGAGGCTAGAGATCACAATTTCGCTGAGCAAAGCAAGACTCCACCTCTACTGAAAACAGAAAAATTCGCCGGTTGTGGTGGTGGGTGCCTGTAGTCCCAAACTAAGCCAGGAAGATTGCTTGAGCCCAGGAGTTTGAGTTTGGTGTGAGCTAGGCTAAGGTCAGGACCTTCTAGCCTGGGGAACAGGGAAGGACTGTCTCAAAAAAAAAAAAAAATCAGGGCGGTGGCTCACACCTGTAATCCCTGCACTCTGGGAGGCCAGAGTGAAGGGGGTGGGGGGAATCCCTTGAGCTCCGGAGTTAGAGATCAGCCTGAGCTAGAGCAAGACCCGAGACCCATCTCTAAAAATAGCAGGGTGGCTCAAGCGGCTAAGGCGCCAGCCACGTACACCTGAGCTGGCGGGTTCAAATCCAGCCCGGGCTGCCAAACAACAATGACGGCTGCAACCAAAAAATAGCCAGGCGTTGTGGCGGGCGCCTGTAGTCCCAGCTACTTGGGAGGCGGAGGCAGGAGATCGCTTAAGCCCAGGAGCTGGAGGTTGCTGTGAGCTGTGATGCCACAGCTCTACCCAGGGTGACAACTTGAGGCTCTGTCTCAAAATAAATAAATAAATAAATAATGCCACAGCTCTACCCAGGGCGACAGCTTGAGGCTCTGTCTCAAAATAAATAAATAAATAAAATAAAATAAAAATAGCAGGGTGTTGTGGCTTGGCGGGCACCTGTAGTCCCAGTTACTCGGGAGGCAGAGGCGACAGAATCGCTTACGCCCAAGAGTTTGAGGTTGCTGTGAGATAAGACGCCACTGCACTCTACCAAGGGCGATAAAGTGAGACGCTCAAAGAAAAAAAAAATCGTTAACCTGACTCTGACTCCTGGAACATGCCATATTCGGTAAAATGGACAAAATGCCAAGCTAGTCAGGTCTTCGCCTTAACTCCCTGGTGATTTCCTCTCTGCGAAATGAAAATCATACCTCCTAAGAGCCTGTGTGTGTGTGTGGGGGGGGTAATGGAAGAGAATAAAGATGTTGGTGAGGTGAAGTGCTAACTGGAGGGAACAGAACCAAGCAAAAGACACGGTGCCGAGGAGAAAAAAATCTGAGTGGGAGTTCCTCGGTCTCACTGGCAGCCAGGTGTGGGGCTGGTTCTCCTGTCTCCATAGTTCTGTCCAACGCCTCAGCCTATACCTCCTTGTTTTGGAAACTTGGCACAGTGTAGTTATCCAGGACCAAGTGGAAGTCCCATTTAAATCCAAGGTCTGAGGGCACTCCAGTCCCTTCAGCCGGTTGCCGAGCAACAGGCTGCTACCGTGAAGACAGGAGGTGGGTGGAATGTTGAGAAAAAATTACCTGGATCAAGGACAAGAAAACAGAATGGAAGGTGCTTTTCAAGAGTCTGCGCTTTAGAATTTACATCATCCTTCCAAATTGAAGCTGCGTTTCCGGGAACCGAGTTGTGTTTACCTGGGCTTCCAAGTACGTTGGCAACACGTTTCCTACGAGGAGCCGGTGCAACTCCACACCTACGTCCCTTCTTGCCCTCCCCCTGGTTTTCAGAAGCTGTGTTCCCAGGTCTGATTGCATCCCAGATTAAGCGCAGGTAATGGCCCTTTAAATATGACCTGCGGAGGCGGACGGGGCTAAAACCGACGTGGAACCCTAGTGGCAGCGGTGTCCGACACGTGGTACAAAGAGGTGCTCATCTTGGAACTGGGCAAAGGGTATGTCCGCTCTGGGTTGTACGTTTTTAATATCATATTAGAAAAATTCCTGTTCTTGTTTGCTTTTCTCTAGTTGCTTTCCGAATATTCTCGTGATAACGCTATTCCATAACAAAGATGAAGTTTAAAATAATCCTTCTGTCCCACCCTTATGCCCATATTAAAAATGGCGACCGCCGCCTTCCGCAGCAATAGTTCCTCTGCGAAAAAAGATCCGGGCAGAAACAGTGGCTGGGCAGGTGCAGCAAGGTAGAGCTGGGGTTGCTTTATTAGAGGCTCTTGGAAGTTCCGAGCGCGGCTCAAGTTAGAGCTGTTGAGTTTTGCTTAGGCTGGTGTGGGGAGCTGCCAGTCATTATCGCGGAGACCTGAAGACTGCTGTCCAGCTTGCCCGTTAGCTGAAGAGGCGGCGGAGACGGGCCGCTGACTGATCACTATGTGGTCCTTACCGGAGTTGCCCATACCGCTGCTAGTGAATTTGGTCGGCTCTCTCCTGGGCTTTGTGGCCACACTCACCCTCATCCCAGCCTTCCGTGGCCACTTCATCGCCGCGCGCCTCTGTGGTCAGGACCTCAACAAATCCAGCCGGCAGCAGATGTGAGCAGAGGCACGCGAGTCCCGGGTGGGAGATAAGGGACGAGTGGGCAGGGCAGGGGGCGGAGACTGGGGTGCTTAACAATGCATGAAGACCCAGAGCTAACCCAGGCAGCCCTGGACTCTTGAGAGGTGATGGGCAGAACTGGTTAGCACTAGGGAAGGAATGGTTGGAGGACCCTTGAGTGTATCAGGGACTCCAGCAGTGGTGCTCTCCTCCTTCCGCTCACCCCACCCATAGTAAAAACTGGGAATGAGTTTTTTGGGTTATTGTAATGCCTAAGCTAGTGAGTGACCATTCCCCCTTTCTCCCCCCACCCCCACCTTGTTGCTGGGCCACAGCCCAGAGTCCCAGGGAGTGATCAGCGGTGCTGTTTTCCTTATCATCCTCTTCTGCTTCATTCCTTTCCCCTTCCTGAACTGCTTTGTGAAGGAGCAGTGTAAAGCATTCCCTCACCATGAAGTAAGTGAGTGGGGGTGGTTGCCTGTGGCTGGGGCTTAGTGGGTACCTGAGAGTTGGGATTATTTGGGCTTGGGAGGAAGGGCTGAAGAATGATCTGAAAAAAGAGGAATTCTTGAAAGGTGGAATGGGAGGCTTGAGTTATGACCTGCCCAAGCCTCCCCCAGTTTGTGGCCCTGATAGGTGCCCTCCTTGCCATCTGCTGCATGATTTTCCTGGGCTTTGCGGATGATGTACTGAACCTACGCTGGCGCCATAAGCTGCTGCTGCCCACAGCTGCCTCACTACCTCTTCTCATGGTCTATTTCACCAACTTTGGCAATACAACCATTGTGGTACCCAAGCCCTTCCGTCCAATTCTTGGCTTGCATCTGGACTTAGGTAAGTAACCCTGCCACTACTGCCTGCATGACACGAATTTCCAGGCACCTTTACCCCTAAGATATCCAACACAGTACCCTTCCTTGTTCTCTACATCTCTTCCAAGGGTCCCTGTTCTGTCCCTGTGTCTTCTGGTGGCCCTTGATCCTGTCCTCTCTCCTTAGCAGTATTCTCAAATTCTTAAATCCTCCTTTGGCACAGAAGTAGCACAACTTCTTTTCTTACTTTTTCTCCCTCCAGGAATCCTGTACTATGTCTACATGGGGCTGCTAGCAGTGTTCTGTACCAATGCCATCAATATCCTAGCAGGAATTAATGGCCTAGAGGCTGGCCAGTCACTAGTCATTTCTGCTTCCATCATTGTCTTCAACCTGGTGGAGCTGGAAGGTAGGTGGGATTAAGGGTAGAAAGAGAGAGAGAAATCTGAGTGTTAAGGGAGTTGCCTGATATGTGACTTTGGGAAATTCAGGGGGGAAAAGCCATATTAAGTAATTATAGAAAATAATTATGGGGCGGCACCTGTGGCTCAAAAGAATAGAGCGCCGGCCCCATATGCCAGAGGTGGCGGGTTTGAATCTGGCTCAGGCCTGCCAAACAATGTCAGCTATAACCAAAAAATAGCCAGGTGTTGTGGCAGACACCTGTAGGAGGTTGCTGTGAGCTGTGACACCATGGCACTCTACCCAGGGCGATAGTTTGAGGCTCTGTCTCAAAAAATAAATAAATAAATAAATAGAGGGCAGTGCCTGTGGCTCAGTGAGTAGGGCGCCGGCCCCATACACCAAGGGTGGCAGGTTCAAACCCAGCCCCAGCCAAACTGCAACAAAAAAAATAGCCGGGCATTGTGGTGAGCGCCTGTAGTCCCACCTACTTGGGAGACTGAGGCAAGAGAATCGCCTAAGGCCAAGAGCTGGAGGTTGCTGTGAGCTGTGACACCACAGCACTCTACTGAGGGTGACAAAGTGAGACTCTGTCTCTAAAAAAATAAATAAAATAAAAAATAAAATAAAAGTGACAAAAATAGCAGCCACAAAGCCAGGTATGGTGACTTGACACCTAAATCCTAACTATTCAGAAGGCTGTGATGGGAAGATTGCTTGAGCCCAGGAGTTTGAGGCTGCACTGAGCTATAATCATGCCACTATACTTCAGGCAGGGTGACAGACCAAAAGCACATCTCAAAAGAAAGAAAGAAAGAAAAAAGCAGACGTGTCATTTATAGCTGGATTGGCACTGACAGGTAGGCCATGATCTGTTCGTACTGAACATAGCAATTTCATAGAACCCCAAAAGTAGACAATACAGAATGACCAATGATAAAGCAAGACAAAAACCAAACCCTTCTCTCCATAATTGTGTGAACACAGACGAAAACCACAAGAATGCTGGGCAACCTACAAAATGATCAAGATCTCCTCTCCCAGTTAACACCAGGAGCTGCTGCTTCTTTCCAATAACATCTCCTAAGTAGTTACTCCTACTTAGATAAAAGTTAAGGTGCTCAGTCTCCTACTTTCTGATAGCACCTGGTCCAGAGCAAAACCCTACTTCCATACACCCTCCCCAGAATTTCCCTAAACATATTCTACAATGAGCCCTTCCCAATATCCCCTTCCTCAGACATTCTGCGTGTTTTGTTTCTAAAGTCTCCCTTGTCACAAGTCGGTAAACTTAACTTTGACTATAGATGTGTTTCTGGTGGTCGTTAGCTAATGGACATGTGCTTACTAAAGCTGAGCACTTTTGAACTTTATTTTATTTAAATCTTGCAATGGCTTTATGTGGCAGGTGTTTTCATCAACCCTATCTTACTAATGAGAAAACTGCAGCTTAGAGAAGTTATATGCATCGTGATCAAGATCACACAGCTAGGGAGTAAAGCTGGTATTCAAACCTAGGTCAGAATGGTCTAAACCACATTTAAGACAGTAAACTTCTTTCATGGCCTTGTGACACAAAAGAGGTGCTGAGTTCTTAAAAGTGACTTGGGCGAGGTAGACTATACAGCTGAGGACAGAACTTAGAGATAGACAAAAATAAGACCAAGACCAAGAGGCTGGGAGCAGTGACTTGCGCCTGTAATCCTAGCACTCTGGAAGGCCAAGGCAGGTGGATCATCTGAGCTCACAAGTTCAAAACCAACCCGAACCAGAATGAGACCTTGTCTCTAAAAATAGCCAGGCATCATGCTGGGTGCCTGTAGTCCCAGCTACTTGGGAGGCTGAGGCTAGAGGATTTCTTGAGCCCCAAAATTTGAGGTTGCTGTGAGCCGTGATGACACAGCACTCTACTGAGGGCGACAAAGTGAGACTGTCTCAAGAAAAAAAGCAAAAAGACTAAGACCAAGATCTGCAGGGGAAGTGGGTGTGTGGGTGTTAACTGTGCCTTCTTTATTTTTTCCCCCTGCTTCTAAAGGTGATTATCGGGATGATCATGTCTTTTCCCTGTACTTCATGATACCCTTTTTTTTCACCACTTTGGGATTGCTCTACCATAACTGGTAAGTAGGCCTGTGGGTAAGGGGGAACACTATCTGAACACATGGCAACAATGGTCCTGATCATAACCCTCTTCCTGGAAAGGCTGAACCTGTGTATACCTGTGTTAAGTATTTCCTGGGTCTTTTTCTGAAGTCGGTAATATTCTGAACTTGCTCTCTACCCACCTGCAGTTGTGGATAAGTGCTATGGGGTGCCCCCAAAATAGATGAATTCAGGGCCTGGGATCCTATATAGTTACTAGGGCAGCTGGAGTCTCCTCTGAGTCAGAACTAGGATCAGGGCTAGGCAAATGCTCAGAGTGTGATGTGAGAGAAAAGATTGGTAAGGCCTCTTGCCACTAGCTCAGATCCTCTCCCCCACACAGGTACCCATCACGGGTGTTTGTGGGAGATACCTTCTGTTACTTTGCTGGCATGACCTTTGCCGTGGTGGGCATCTTGGGACACTTCAGCAAGACCATGCTACTCTTCTTCATGCCCCAGGTGTTCAACTTCCTCTACTCACTGCCTCAGCTCCTGCATATCATCCCCTGCCCTCGCCATCGTGTGCCCAGGTAGCTGCTTTGGGGCTTGAAAGGGTCATCATCACAGCCTTTTCTCTTGGGATATCTAAAGCCAGCCTATATTTGCTGTATAAAAGGAATAGGGCCAAGAAGCCCTATTTCCATCTGGATAGCCCTTTAAACTTACTAAGAACATTTATTTACATAATCTCATGTTCACAGCAATTCTGACCACACAGTAGTAAGCAGCAGGGCCAGAAATAGATCTCAGGTTGACTCCATTTTCAGTACTCTTCCTGTTAATTAACCACAGAGAGGAGAGTTCTTGGAGTAGTGGTCCAGTCACATACAGCTATCTTCCCCCCCCGCAGACTCAATATCAAGACAGGCAAACTGGAGATGAGCTATTCCAAGTTCAAGACCAAGAGCCTCTCTTATTTGGGCACCTTTATTCTAAAGGTAACAGGGTAACAAGGAGGTAAGGCCCTAGGTTACCATCTTGAACTTGGGGAATGGGGAACCTAGGCCTGCGTCATATGTGAGGGATTCTTGGAAGCATTAAGCACATCCTCATTCCTAAAGCATAGGCATTAACTGAAATTCTCTTCACCTCTGGCCTCTCCAGGTAGCAGAGAGCCTCAGGCTAGTGACAGTACGCCAGAGTGAGAATGAGGACGGTGAATTCACCGAGTGTAACAACATGACCCTCATCAACTTGCTACTTAAAGTGTTTGGACCCATACATGAGAAAAACCTCACATTGCTCCTTCTGCTGCTGCAGGTCGGTTGGGGATAGGGTTTATACCTCCTTGTTTCTTTTTTTTTTTCATGATTCTTACTCCATTCCATTTTTCCTTGCAGATCCTGGGCAGTGTCGTCACCTTCTCCATTCGATACCAGCTTGTCCGACTCTTTTATGATGTCTGAGTCTCCTGATCATTGTCCTTTACTTCAGTCTCTAGGATGCCTCTGTCTGCACCAAGACTGTCTCCTGGCCCAGGCCTTTCCTGCCCTTCATATGCTCCCAGATTTTGTTCTCAGCATTTTCCTTCCCCCATGATTATTGACATTCTCGGCCTTTCTTGCCCTCTAATGACTACTGATTGAACTTTGCCTATGACTTTCCCCAACTTGCCACTTTCTCCCTCTCCATCCCATTTTTTGGAGCCTCACAAAGTGGGATGCAGCAGCTTTTCTGTAGTTATCCACAACTCTTTTTTTTTTTCTTCTTTTTTGTTTCTTTCTTTTTTTTTTTTTTTTTTGGTTGCAGCCATCATTGTTGTTTGGTGGGCCCAGGCTGGATTCAAACCCACCAGTTCAGGTGTACGTGGCTGGCACCTTAGCCTGTTGAGCCACAGACGCCGAGCCCACAACTCAAAATTTCATAAGTTCTGATTCTTAAGGAGTATGCTGGGCCTTGGGATAGAACCTGGGGCTAGGGACAGAGACTTCAAGGTCACTTGACTTTTGACTATAAATTAAGGGTTTTGATTAGTAAGAGCAGACTAGGGGGCCAGGTGCTCCCAATGGTGACAATAAAGTGTTGTCTTTTTCTTATTGATGGCGCTGTAGGTATATTTCTTATATGGGCATTTTAGGATAGATTGGGGGGTTGGTGAGGGTACCTCCTCCAAGAGGATGCCTATCTCTCTGCCCCACCATGTCCCTTCTGGCAAAAAGTTAACAGAATTGAGGACAGACAGAACATTTTGAATAAATATTACAATTCTGATACTTCAGGTGGTTTGGCAGCCTTTAAGACTGGAGTTATCCTGTTCTCTGGCATGGGATCTCCTTTCTCTTTTCCACTCTTCCTTTGCCAGATAAGAGGAGGAGCTGGGGAGTGACCAGACCTGGAAAGGGAAGCAGAGATAGCTGTAGTATTAACCCTTTTCTTTTAGAAATCCTAGGCTGACACAGACTTCCCAGAGGCTCTCTAGGTGGCTTTCAAACTCCATTCCTTTTATCTTCCAGTCTGATCGCCGGCTGTCGCGTTTAAATCTCGCGCGCTTTACAAGGATTGGCTACACCCGGGAGGTAGTTGGCCGTTCGCGTGCAGCCACTTCTGCTCGCGTTTTTCCCCGGGCGAAAGGTTTTAAAATTCGACCAATCGGCGGGCGCGCTCCCACAGCCGAGATGCAACATGGTAGGGTTAACGGCAGCCAACCGGAGGCGGGTTTTAGAGAAAAGAGCCAATCAGGAGGCCGCGGAGGTGTGCTTGGGGGCTTATAAGGCAGGCCTCGCGGCGCGCGCGGCGGCAGTTAGACTGCGGCGGGCCTGTGTTTTCCGGTCTCCGTGAGGTGTTGCTCTTAACCGGTCTACCTCGCGCAATATGTCGGGCCGCGGCAAAACCGGTGGCAAGGCCCGTGCTAAAGCCAAGTCGCGCTCATCGCGCGCCGGTCTCCAGTTCCCCGTGGGCCGCGTGCACCGGCTGCTGCGGAAGGGCCACTACGCCGAGCGAGTCGGCGCCGGCGCGCCGGTGTACTTGGCCGCGGTGCTGGAATATCTCACCGCCGAGATCCTGGAGCTGGCCGGCAACGCGGCCCGCGACAACAAGAAGACGAGGATCATCCCCCGCCACCTCCAGCTAGCCATCCGCAACGACGAGGAGCTCAACAAGCTACTGGGCGGCGTGACGATCGCCCAGGGAGGTGTCCTGCCCAATATCCAGGCCGTGCTGCTGCCCAAGAAGACCAGCGCCACCGTGGGGCCGAAGACGCCCGCCGGCGGCAAGAAGGCTACTCAGGCCTCTCAGGAGTACTGAGAGGCACCCGCGCCGCGGCCGCCCAGCCCTCCCCATGCCACCACAAAGGCCCTTTTAAGGGCCACCACCTCCCTCTCGGAAAGAGCTGAGCCACGTCGGGTCGCGGGACGCGCCGGCCGCGCCTCCCGGCTTCCCTCCCTCTGCGCGCCGCCGCCGCCCGGCCCCCCCTTCGCGCCCCCGCCCCTCACCCGCACGGCTCACCGCGTCGGCCTCCGGCCCGGGCCATGGCGCTCGGGCCTGTCCCGTCTCCACGGAGGAAGGGCCCCAGGTCTCTCGGGCGCCTTCCCAGGGGCGGCACTCGTGACTCCGCCGCCCGGCCTTCGGACTCGCTGATGGGCCCTGGGAAGGCCGCCGCGCCCTCTGGAAGACTCGGCGTTCTGCTCTGAGGTTGCGCCGAAGGGGTAGCAGAGGCCGAGAAGCTGGCGACCCTGAAGGTGAGTCCCTCAGCATCTGCAGCCCAGCCGTCTGCTACTTCTCCAGCTTGGTGCTTAGCCCGGGACTTTTCAGACATGATGGTTATTTCCAGGCTTTGGGAAAGACATGGATCTCTTATTTTGGTTTGCTGCCCCCTTTGCTGCCAAGTCCCAGGCCCTTCACATCCGATCTCCCTCCATCTTCATTCACAGGCCTGTGCGGTGTGGCCGGGATCAGGCACTTGGTACGTGCACGCCCTTTCTCCAGAGGACTGCCTCCTAGGAAGACGTTTGGGGAGGGCAAAGACCTGGAGGCCGGCTTCACAGCTAGCGGTGTGGACAGCAGTTGTGCTTTCGCTGAAACAGACTGTCAGCCAGGCCTGTGGGGCCTACCTACTCCGCCCCATTGCCCTTCCAGCGACGCAATTTAACAATCCAAGCGCCTAGATACCAGCACAAGTCAGTTAATCCCTGTCTGGACTGAGCCTGTGTTGGCTTCTGAACTGGAAATTTCGCAGCTAACTCATCCAAGACTAGAACCTTAGGTATTGGGGAGTTTTAGATGGACTAATTTTATTAAAGGATTGTTTTTAAAAAATGAACCTCCTTTCTGTTTTCATCTTGCAAGGGTTGTAGAGCTGATGATTTTGTATGTTTTGACAGAGTGGGACTGTTTTGAATAGGCATAGCATTTTAAGATTACGGTTTTCTTTCTTAGTGTTCCTGGGAGACAATTTGAAATAAAACTATTGAGGCAGAAACGTGATGTTCCAGGAGAACTTTGGACATAAAAACTGAAATGTTTTGTTTGGTCTACCCCCCATGCCTTTCTTCCAAAAGTCAAAAAATTACCTTCAGGACTAATTTATTAGTAGAGATGGTTACATTCAAAGGCTGTGGTTTGGACTTCTCTTGAGAGTTGAAGTCTCCACTTCCTCAGGAGGTAAGGCAGTCACTAAGGCCCCAACATGAAGCAAGTCCCTGGAAGTCTTGGACCCTGCAGTTCACTCTTCTGGAGTAATCACTCTCCAGTTAGCAGTGAGAATTGGGGCACTTGAGAGCCAAGATGTAAGGCACAGGATAGTGACCCAGGCACCTGTGCACTCATAGACCAGTTAGTGGGCATCATTAAGTTGCCGTGCAACATCCAGGATGTTCTTGGCTCCTTTGCTCAGCAACAGGCTGGCCAAGCTGATGCCCAGGTTCTCAGCAGCCAGCTGGGCTCCACGTGGAATGTTCCGGGCAGTGATGCCTACCAGCTGCGGATCATCCTCAGGGCCATCTACATGCTGTACAGGAGAAGGAGGAGGTGGGTTTGGTGAGAATGAAAGTGAAGACTACAGCTCTCGTTTATGACCCCCCACCCCCATCCCCCTAGTCTTGGTACCTGGGCAGGGAAATGGATGGTAGCCTGCATAGTTTCTTGCATGGTATCTGAGCCATCTAGACTCCAGACTCCTCCAGTCAGGTACAGCTGGAAAAGAAAACAGTGGCCTCAGCATATCAATTGTTTAGAAACCTGGGATGCACAGGGAGAAATGCCACAGTCCCTGCCCTGCCACCCATTTTCCTACTTACCTGCCCATCCTTTACATCTGTATGCACAGCTACTGGCACACTGCAGCCCCCTTCCTGCAATGAGAAATTCCTGTTGGCTTCAAGGGTCCTTAACACCACACCGACCACAGCCCTCAGAGATATACAGACCTCTGAGGACAAAACTGAAAAGATGGCTGGGGGCTTAGACCTGGGTTCTCTCCATATACAAATTCCAACAAGAATGAGTTATCACTACACATAAAGCACTGATGAGAAATCCAACTACCTTTCCCAGCTTCCCAAGTCCCCAGCCCTTCACAGGTGGAGAACCAGTCCTACCAGGTGCCTCAGGAAGGCCCTTTCAGCAATGCAGCGAAGTAGAGTCTCAGGATCATGCAATACACCCACCAGATCCAAGATGTCCTGGTCTTTGGCTCGGACTTCCACACCCAGGGCCCCCTGATGGAAAAAACAGCCTAGGACATCAGGCCTGATCTTTCTCCAACCAATGGAGCTAGGGGGGGAAATTGGACCAGTAGTATCCCAAGGCCTTCCCCTTACTGAGAATGTTATCCTGGGAGAAGCAGATATAGAAGGCCATGAAACCAGCTTCTTGCTTGAGAGCAAAGGGAAGAGGGTACATCAACATGTGGCTACTCTCATCAAGCATACCTGGCCCACAGCATACATGCATTCCTCAGGACGCAGGATCTGTGAAGGAAGAACAGGCAGGAAGGTGGAGATAGCAATGCCTAAAAGCACCTGGCAGTGAGATGGGGCTTCCCTATCAACTAGAAGGCCTGGGTAGGCACAAATAGGAATCTGACCTCTGATTTCCAATCTTCCCAGCTTGTGGAGTTAGAGGTGGAGTGGTCAAGAAGAGAATACAGATGCTCCTAGACTTACAATGGTTAATATTCTGATAAGCTCCCTGAAGGCTATGTTAACCAGTTGGATGAAAATATTTCAAATTGTACATAAAACCAGCACATTGACCCTCATGATTGCATTGATGTACACAGCTATGATTTAATTTAAAAAAAAATTCTGATAAGCTGAAAACATCACAAGTTGAAAATGCCTTTAATGCACCTAACCTACTGTGAACATCACAGTTTAGCCTAGCCTACCTTAAATGTGCTAAGAACACATTAGCCACATTAGATAGTTCAGTAAAATCATCTAACACAAAGCCTATTTTATAATAAAGGGTTGAATATCTCTTGTAATTTATTGAATACTGTACTGAAAGTGAAAAAATCTCAAAGCATGGTTTCTACTGAATGAGTACCACTTTCACTTCATCATTAAGTTGAAAAATCCAAATCAGGCATCAACTATATAGGCAGGAAGGAGATGCAAATTTACTGGGGAAGGGGCAAGGGCAGCCCCTACCTGCCCCAGACGGTTCTGCCAGCCCATGCGCTGCAGGCCAGCTACTGCCAGGATGATGGCGCTAAACTCCTGCAGCTCGTCCAGCTTCCGAAGTCTGGTGTTCAGGTTTCCCCGCTGTGAAGAAATGCTAAGGAGTATAGGGCAGTCTGGAGTATCATGCTGTTCCCTCTCTATTTGCCTGAATTCTACTCATCTTCCAGTTTTCAGCTTAATGATAATACCTAACACTTTCATCATGCTTACTACATGCCAGACACTTCTAAAAGTGCTTTCCATATGTCAACTCATTTCATTTTCACAACTCCATGAGTGGGGTATTATTATTATCCCCATTGCAAAGATCAGAGAAAGGATACTGAGGGGTTAAATAACTTGCCCAACTCTATAAAACCTCTGAGAAACCTTCCCCAACCCCCAAGTCTATATTCAGATGTTCCAGCTAGAAGATTCCCAAGAATTCCGTCTTCATTCATTGGAGTATTCAGCATATACTATTTTTTTTTTTTTTTTTTTTGAGACAGAGCCTCAAGCTGTCACGCTGGGTAGAGTGCCATAGCATCACAGCTCACAGCAACCTCCAATTCCTGGGCTCAAGCGAGTCTCCTGCCTCTGCCTCCAAAGTAGTGGGACTACAGGCGCCCACCACAAAGCCCGGCCATTTTTAGGTTGCATCCACCATTGTTGTTTGGTGGGCCCGGGCTGGATTCCAACTCACCAGCTCAGGTGTACGTGGCTGGCACCTTAGCCCGTTGAGCCACAGGCGCCGAGCCTCAGCATATACTATTTTTAAAATCAGTTTCATGAAATGTACTACACATTCATTGTAAAAATCAAAACAATATAGTAGCCTATAAATACAAATAGAAGCACTCTCTACCCGCCAGGAGCAGTCACTGTTCAGTATCATTCAATATTCGCAGTCATCTCTCTGTCTCCCTAACTAAAATGTAAACTCCATACAGGCAGGGACAGTGTTCACCTTGCTTACCACTACCCCAAGTACCAGACATTTGCCTGGGTCTAAGAAAACATTAAAGGGGCTCAGCACCAGCCAGCTATACCTAGGCTAGCGGGTTCAGCTAAACAACAATGACAACTGCAACAAAAAAAAGCTGGGCATGTGGCGGGCACCTGTAGTCCCAGCTATTTGGGAGGCTGAGGCAAGAGAATCGCTTAAGCCCAAGAGTTTGAGGTTGCTGTAAGTTGTGACAGCGGCATTCAACAGAGGGCAACATAGTGAGACTCCAGCTCAAAGAAAAAAAAAAAAAAGAAAAGAAAACATTAAAGGATTATGAATGTGTGGGTGGAAGGACAGATAGGCTACTGACCCATGGACCACTTGCTCTGGAAGCCCTGTCCACTCTCAGGACTCCCAGAGCCATCTAGACTTTGTCTTCCTCCTTGGTTGCAGCCCAATCCCTTTTCTTTCTTTTTTTTTTTTTTTTCCGTAGAGACAGACTCTCATTCTATCGCCCTTGGTAGAGTGCTGTGGCATCACACAGCTCACAGCAACCTCCAAACTCCCAGGCTTAGGCAATTCTCTTGCCTCAGCCTCCCAAGTAGCTGGGACTACAGGCACCCGCACAAAGCCCAGCTATTTTTTGTTTTTGCAGTTCGGCCGGGGTGGGCTTGAACCCGCCACTCTAGGTATATGGGGTGGGCGCCCTACTCACTGAGCCACAGGTGCCGCCCCCGATCCCTTTTCTGAAAGGATACAATACTTCGGAACTCCAGATGAGGGAACTTTCTCTGCAGCTGAGCAGCTCTCCTTAGGGAGCTGGTTCCCACCACACTGCCCAGAGGATTAAAATGAGATTTAACACTAGGCAGCCACTGTTCTTCTCTTTCTGCTCACATGCCCCCACCTTTGGTGCACACCCCACCAAGGTGCCTATCCAGACTCCACTCACCTCCTCTCTGGCAAGGTTTCTAGGGTCTTCCCAACAAATTTTGGGTGAAAGACAACAGCATCACAGGGGTTTTCCCTCCTGGAGGAGGAAGTTTACAGAACGGGGGAGATTTCAGTTCAGGTCACCTCCACTCTCTCTCCACAGCCAACTGAGTTTTCTGCCAGGCTCAACAGTTCTCAGGGCAGGGAACACAGCCCTCAAGGTAGAGGGCCAAGTCTCACAGGAAAAAGCAAAGGTTCATATGATGTCTACCCTTGCCCAGGCCCCCTTACTTGCAGATGGCTCCAATGGTGAAGCCAGGAGGAAGCACAGTGGGCAGGTCCTTCAGGGAGTGGACAACAAGGTCTACTCTAGAGAGACAGAAGAGGAAGACAAGGAGAAAGTTCGCAAACAGCAGGCCACGACCCTTTCTCCACCTACCCTGGCCTCTATTTCAGTGGTAGAGCCTAGGGCAATTCAGAGATCAGGCTTCCCAAGACCTTAGGACCCTGAGACCTGCTTTCCTCCCACTCTCCCCTTTGCCCCTCTTCCCCAGCCAGTCTTACAGTCCAGGCAGCTTACAATCAGGTCACTCTCCTTTTCTAAATTCTGAAAAAAAAACCACTTACAAGCCTCCCTGAGCCTACCCAAGGGCTTAAGCCCAGCAGCCTAGCTGACATCAGGTCTTGCATACGTTGGGGTTCCAGTGCGAGGCTAGGAAGGTGCTATACTCTCCTGTGTTCACTTACTCGTTTCTCTCCAGGGCATGTTCCAGCTCCTTGGTAAACAGGCTCTTCTCTCCAATCTGCCGGGCAGGAAAGAGCCTAGGTGAATCTTTTGGGGGAAGGAAAGATGAAGGTGGACAAGGTCTAGGGGGAAGATGTTGTTACCTTAGAGAGTGCAGTATCAAGAATCTTGTCCCCGGTGGTGGACATAGCAACTGAGAAGAAAGACAATGTATCAGGTGCTCATTGGTCAGTATTTATTGAGGCCCTACTGAGCCCAGCACTATGCTAAAATACATAAGCCCCAGTCCCTGATCTCTGGGTATGCACAATCTAGCAGGAAGACCTGATACCATCATAAAAAGACCCAAAGAAGAAGACCTTAAATGCCAGGCTCCCCCAGGTGGTCAGAACTAGAGGTACAAAAAAGAGAAAAGAGCCCTCAGAACTAGGAGCAGCCATGAGACCTTCCTAGAGGCAGCGAGATAGGCCTGGTTATTGGCAAAGCTAGAAATGCTGTGTCCTTCCCTCTAGGGGTATTGGGTTTCCCACTGCCTTCCAATCCTTTCCAAAAAACTCACTGATTTCAAACTGTAGGCCAGGGTATAAGGCTTTCAGCGTTGCCACCACACTGTCCGTCTGTATGCGAGCCAGCTGGGGGCAAAGATTTGGGTTAGTCCTGCCCTTCCCTGGCCACTGCCCCAAGCTCAGACTCTCATAGGTCAAGGAGATCCTGAAGGGATTGGAATTCCCACTAGAGAAATTATAGAGCCTGTGAGACTTCTGTACTCCAACATCAAACGTTCCCAGCCTAGGGAACAATCTCTCCACAGAGTGTAATCTGCCATTCTCCATGGAACTTAACATCCAGCCACCCCATTTCCTCCATGCTGGGAACTAACCCTTAGGACTTTCCAGTTTGTGGTACTGTGAGTACCAAAAACGAACCTTCTGACAAATGGCGTTGATCCCAGTACCTGCACTTACCTGGCTTTTGCGGGTACCCACACGAATCACTTTCATCTTTGGGCTGTTTTCTTCCTGTAGAAAAAGTCCCCAGGTCACAGCCCCCTCTGTGCCTGTGTTTATTTTCTTCTTTTTTTGAGACAAAGTGCAGTGGCATCAGCCTCACTCACAGCAACCTCAAACTCCTGGGTTTAAAGCAATCCTCCTGCCTCAGCCTCCTGAGTACCTGGTACCCACCATACAACCAGCTGATTTTTCTATTTTTAGTAGAGACACAGTCTCACTCTTGCTCAGGTTGGTCTTGAACTCCTGAGCTCAAGGGATCCTCCTGGCTCGGCCTCTAAAAGTGCTAGGATTACAAGGATGAGCTAATGCGCTTGGTCAGTGCCTAGTGTCCTTAACACCTTGTCCAAGAACCAGAATCACACACAGGCTTGGGAGAAAAGAACCTCAGTGCCTGGCCTGTGGCCAGCTGAGCCTCTGAGGGGAAAAATATTCCAAGACAGGCCTCTTTACCTTCCTCGGGAACTTCCACCCTCCTCAGGAATCCAGAGAAGCAGACTAGAGGGAAGCAATAGTGGACCTACTCTTGCTGCTGCTAGGCTGCTACAGTAACTAGGACACTGAGCCCTGAAGCCCACTCTCGCCAAGGCAGTTCCCAGTAGGAGTGCTGCACACAGCCAGGTGGGTAAAGAGATAAGGCCTATCAGTCTGGCCACAGACAGGGTGAGGCCTGTAGATGGCGGGGGCAGGGGAGCTGGGGCCAAACAGCAAACTGTTGCTGAGTCACACTGGAGGACAGGTCCACTATCCACAACAGATGAGGTACTCGAGAAAACTTCAGTGCTACCAGCTGCCATAGTAAAGATTGCTGAATCTGAGTTCAGCGCCTGTGGCTCAATGGGCTAAGGCGCCAGCCACGTACACCTGAGCTGGCGGGTTCGAATCCAGCCCGGGCCACCAAACAACAATGACGGCTGCAACCAAAAAAAAAAAAAATGGCCGGGTGTTGTGGCGGGCACCTGTAGTCTCAGCTACTTGGGAGGCGGAGGCAAGAGACTAGCTTGAGCCCAGGAATTGGAGGTTGCTGTAAGCTGTGATGCCACGACACTCTATCCAGGGTGACAGCTTGAGGCTCTGTCTCAAAAAAAAAGGTTGCTGAACCTGGCTGGAACACACAGATAAAGGGCAGGGATAAACAGATCTGATGTTCAATCCTGCTCGGCCTCTTGGCTGGGTGACTTTGGGCACATCATGCCATCAGGACCTATTAGTTAATCTATAAAATGAAAAATATTAGGTTCAAGTTTCTTCTGCCTCAGATGTTCTATAAGACTATGAGGTTGAGCTGTCTAACGTCCCCTCACCTAGAATGCTATCTCTGGTTTTATCGACAAGGAGCTATTGGGATGGCAGAGCCCAGGCCATAAACTCAAAGGGACACACCTCTTCGTCCTGCCAGGTTGCCTTGGACAAAAGTGTTTAGTGCCAAGTAAGTAGAACTGGGTTTTCTTCAGTCTAAGACAGAGGTCCCATTTCTTTCTCATCACACAGCAGCCACTACAGATGCTGCCAACCTTCCCTGCTCTTGGATCTTCATCTGGTGGAGCTCTTTTGCAGCCAGACATATGGGGCCTCTGTTGCTGGGGGAGGTGACAGCTTACTGTTCAGACTCTAATCTACTCCATGTGATCACTACTCTAACAAATTTTTTTTTTTTTTTTTTTTTTGAGACAGAGCCTCAAGCTGTCACCCTGGATAGAGTGCTGTGGCATCAAGGCTCACAGCAACCTCCAATTCCTGGGCTCAAGTGGGTCTCTTGCTTCTGCCTCCCAAGTAGCTGGGACTACAGGTGCCCGCCACAATGCCCAGCCATTTTTTAGGTGCAGTTATCATTGTTGTTTGGCGGGCCCGGGCTGGATTCGAACGCGCCAGCTCAGGTGTACGTGGCTGGCGCCTTAGCCCGCTGAGCCACAGGTGCCAAGCCTCCTCTAACAAATTAACCCTGGGAGACACTTTGCAGATTAGGCATGGCTTGAAATACTAAATGTGGCCACTAAAATTCTGGTCCATAAAAGGGAATCTAAGGTTCTAGAACTGCTAGGTTCAAACAATCCTTTACATTCACTGAATCTGCACAGTGTACTCATTACATTTAAAAATAAATGTACTGTACTGTAATACAGTACACTTATCTGGCTGCAACAGACAGATAAAGGGCAGGGATAAACAGATCTGATGTTCAATCCTGCTCGGCTTCTTGGCTGGGTGACCTTGGGCACATCATGCCATCAGGACCTATTAGTTAATCTATAAAATGAAAAATATTTGGGAAGAATGAAGAATAAGTGTACTGCATTCCATTTAAAAATAAATATTCATTGAGCATTTCTATGTTAGAGCTACTGCTTTTGCATATTGTCTTCACAATAATCCTATCAAGTTGGCAGAGCAGGCACCTCTGAGACCATGCTACAGAAGCAAAGGCTGGCTCTGAAGGGGTGAAATGATTTGTCCAGGATTACACAGCTAACAATGGGCAGAGTTGGAGCTAGAATCCAGATCTTCCTATTTCTAGTCCAGTACTTTGGAATGTCGTAGAATGAAAAGAATCCAGATCTTCCTACTTCTAGTCCAGTGCTCTGGAATATCAGAGAATGAAAAGAATCTTGCTCCTGGAATCTATCTTCCTATGCTAGACAGGGAAGATAGATAAGCAGCTGGGCCATCTCTTTCTTATCTCAGTCTGGCAAGTGGCCTCCACTGCTCTGTAC
The DNA here is from genome assembly GCA_963573935.1 of Arctocebus calabarensis. Classification (NCBI taxonomy): domain Eukaryota; kingdom Metazoa; phylum Chordata; class Mammalia; order Primates; family Lorisidae; genus Arctocebus; species Arctocebus calabarensis. Next base: position 47,299 of record CAUYON010124768.1, read on the forward strand.
TTTGCCAGTGCACAAGCCCAGAGCTCAGCAGGCAGGCTAGGAACAGGAAGCCTCCTCCTCCCCCCAGTAGAGATTCCGTAGTGTGTCTCAGCTGGAAACTTTTAATAGGCTGTGGCTGGATGACCACTATAACAGAAAAAGAGAGAAGGCTCTCTTCTAAATTGTTTGTGAACAGTTCAGTGACTTGGGATCTCTAGCAGAAGCAGGCAGTCTTCCCAAGGTGGCTGCAGCCACGTCTCTTGTGCAAGGGTCCCGTCTACACAGAGGAACTTTCCCAGGCTGGGTTACTAAATCTAAAGCGATGCCTCGCAGCCCTGGCGGGAATCCCACTCAGATAACCGCAGGGATGGGGGTTCCTTTGGTGACGATCCCTCTGCTCTTAACCCAGCTTCCACCATTCACTCATTTCCCCTTTCCTTCCTAAGGGCAACCAAGCTACCGGCCCTTTAAAAAATATTTAGACCAGAAAGAAAAAAATGGCTGATAGCCATTCCGACCAATAGACAACGGACGATGGCTACCTGGGGCCAATCACTGCACGGCTCGTCCAGAAGCCCGAAGCGTGCTGGTCACTGGCTCAGGACTCACCGCTGTTGCAGCCGCGCTGTTGTTACCAGACATGGATCCACTTGGGAAGTAGGCTGGGGTGTCACTAAGGTCGCCCGGGGCCCGGGGAAGCAGGGGCTCCGGCCGGTAGATACCAGGGAACACGTGTGTCCAGCGCTGATCCTGTGATCCTCCAGACCGCGAAAGGCGCGCGTCACTTCCGGAGCCCTCCCTCTGAGGGGAGGTGCCTCCCTCTGGGAGGAATTAGAACGTTTGGGACCGAGCAGACCTGCTAATGCACCTCCTTCCCAGGACTCATCCCGAGGGTAGGTTCCTTTTTTGTCCCACAGGCATCCTGGTTTAAGATCCAGGCCTGCCGCCTCTTTCTGAGCCAGGAATTACTAATGGCTCAGTGGCTAAGATGTGCTTCCTAGATGTACCCACAAAGTAAACTCTCTGCTGTACTGTCCAAATGGCCACCCACACTGAAAGGTACAGTTAAGCTGAAGTTAGCAATGCCCAAGAGGAAAAGTATATATTAACTCTGAAATGCTAGGTTAGAAGGGATCCTTGAGCAAACTACCATGTCACTCAGTTTGACTGATCATCTTCAAATAAGGTAGCTGCTCCAGAAAGCTCCTCACGCAGAATTCTACAGCTTGATCTCCCTACCTGCGGCATAAGTTTATGTGGCTCTTTTGCTTTCTTTAAATTTAGCTTTGCTACAACCTTGAAGTAGGAAGCATTTCTATGATGAGAAAACTGATTCAGAGAAATTGAACATGATGCCTAAAGGCAAGTAACTGTGGAGTGGGAGCACCACACCACCACGGTTATTAATGCTAGCAGGAAGGGTGGCCCCTGTGGCTCAAAGGAGTAAGGCTCTGGTCCCATAAGCTGGAGGTGGTGGGTTCAAACCCAGCCCTGGCCAAAAATTGCAAAAAAAAAAAAAAAAAAAAAAATGCAGGAAAAGGGCTTTTTAGGGAAAGTGCTTTTCCCACCAATATTATTAACAACACAAATTAAGCACTCATGTACTAACCACTGCAAAAAGAACTGGGCAGTAATTGGCTCCTTAGGCTTTCCTAATTTAATACCTATATAAAGTAGATGTTATGATCCTTAATGTACAGATGAAGAAACTGAGGTTCAGTTTAGAAGGTAAGAGTTGTCCTAAGTCAAACAGCACAACTAGGATTCACTCAAGTCAGCTGATCCAAAGTCTACTCATAGAAGCTGCAATACTGCCTCTTCTCAGTACTACCTAACACACCTAAGTAGTACCTAAGTACTACCACAACATCCATATTACTTCCAGTATTCTAACCCAAATCACGTAGGGACAGCCAGCAACATAAACTTTAACTGACAGCTTCAAAGAGGGAAAAATGTTTCAATAAAAACTTCCAATTTGGGGTGATGCCTGTGGCTCAGTGAGTAGGGCACCGGCCCCATATATACCTAGAGTGGCAGGTTCAAACCCAGCTCCTGCCAAACTGCAACAAAAAAATAGCTGGGCATTATGGCGGGCGCCTGTAGTCCCAGCTACTCAGGAGGCTGAGGCAAGAAAATCGCCTAAACCCAGGAGTTGGAGGTTGTTGTCAGCTGTGTGATGCCATGGCACTCTTCCCAGGGTGATAAAGTGAGACTGTCTACAAAAAAAAAAAACTTTCAATTTGGGCAGCGCCCATAGCTCAGTAGGTAGGGCACCAGCCACATATACCATACCCGGAGGCTGGCAAGTTCAAACCTGGTCCCAGCCAGCTAAAAAGGACAACTGCAACAACAAAAACCTTTTAATTGGCTCGGCACCTGTGGCTCAACAGGCTAAGGTGCCAGCCACGTACACCTGAGCTGGTGGGTTAGAATCCAGCCCAGCCTGCCAAACAACGAGGCTGCAACCAAAAGATAGCCAGGCATTGTGGCGGGCGCCTGTAGTCCCAGCTACTTGGGAGGCAGAGGCAGGAGACTGGCTTGAGCCCAGGAATTGGAGGTTGTGAGCTATGATGCCATGGCACTCTACCCAGGGTGACAGCTTGAGGCTGTCTCAAAACAAAAAAAAAAACCTTTCAATTAAGGACTTTTTATCCTGTGTATTATTAATATCTGGTACTGAATACATCAAGACGCCAACCTATTATGAAGGCAGGTGAAACACAAGGCTCCCTACCTGAATCTGCCTCCTGCTTGAATATTTCACCCATAACACAGCCATAGAGAGAACCAAGACTAAAGAGCAAGAGTCGTTTGGGTGCCTCAGTCTCTTGCAGAGGTTCTTCAGTAAATTGAACCAAACTAGATGCCACAGGCCCCACCCATTCCTGAAATAAGGTCAAGACAACATGATCATCAGGAAACACTGTGAGAGGAAAATGGAGCTTTAGGAGAGCAGAAGGAAGGAAATATATTAAAGACAGTTAAGAATCATCAGGGGAAGTCCCCAGGAAAAATCCTTCAACTACCAAATTATTATACTCTTTTATTTATAGACTCTGAGAGCAAAGATCCAAGCACAGCCTGGTGCTCTTGGATAGAAGATAAAGCAGCTATTGTACACACTCCAAGGTTGCTAAGGTGCCCTCCCCCAATGATCTGAAATGATCTACACTGTTAGACAACAGCAGGAATGGCAGGCTGGCTAAAGAAGGAGGCAGGAAAAGCAAGTCCCCTTTAGTCCTGAGGGCTATGGCATCAGAAGAGACTGGAGCCCTGGACGTGTCTGTCTGCCTTCTGTGCAACAGCCCCCCTCAGTCATGCCATGTCTGTCCCGCCATGCTCCATTATCACACACGCCTTTCAGCAAGTTGCTTAAGTGCCCCTCCTAGAGTGCATGAGCAGGTCTCGTTGCAGCCCCGCCTCCAGGCTTGGGGTCAGTCTGGCTGTGGGAGGGTCGGTCAGCAGAGTCAATTTGTTGAACACACCTCGGCCAAAGTAGTCAGCAATCACAGAGAAACTGTCATTGGAGCACTTGAGCTGCAGAGGAAGAGTAAAAATCAGAACTGAAGTGCTTTTTTCTTAAATAAGGATGAGCAAACAAGCCCTCCAGGAGTCTCCTGCCACATCCAGCCCACCCATGCCCACCTGGTGCTGGAACTGATCATGGAGATCTCGTTTCTGTTCCTGGGCCCGGATCATATCCATGACCTTCCGGTTTTCAGGGAGGCAGGTAGGGCAGTCAGCATCACTTTCTGAGTAACTCTCAAAGCAGTGTTGGTGGAAAGAGTGGCCACACAGGAAATGGACAGAGGGCAACTCCAAGGCACTGTTACAGATGCTGCACTTGGTCTTCTGAAAAATCTTTGGACTATAGGTAAGAGAGACCAGAAATGAACAGGGAAGAGTGAGGGCAAAGCTATGAGCCAAGTGGGGAGAGAAGGAAGCTGGAGTGGATGAGCAGAAGTTCTGTTAAGGCCACATAGGCCCTGCCCTGGTCTTCTTAACACCTAAAGGGAATCAAATGAAAACAGCCCTGGCCCTGGAGTGGGTCTCAGCATCCTCCCAGCAAGTCCACCTGACCTAAGAGGATAGTTTTCTCTCTTTCAATTTTCACAATTGCTACTAAACTCTCTTTCAAGTCTGCACTCAAATGTGACTGTTTCAGTGAAGCCTTCCCTGGCCATCTTATCTAACATTGTTAACATACTCCTTACTCCATTTGCCTTCCTCAATTTTCTCCTCGGAACTTATTACTGTCTAACACACTATAATAATTTGCCAGTTTAACATGATTATTGTCTTTCTTTCCTACAAAGTAAGCTCCATGAAGGCAGGAGTTTTTTGCTGGTATTGTTTGGAAGTGTTTGGGATGTAACAGGAGCTGAGTAAATATTTGTGGAATGAAGAAATTGTTATCTACTACATATTTTATAAGGTTAAGGGACTATAAGACTAAAGAGTCAGGATTATACCTGGTTGATCTTGCCAGAAAAAAAAAAGTCAGAATTAATGCCTACTATAAATAATTCTAAATTGTCCACCTTTTGCATTTCAGAACGGTTTCAACCCACAACATAGATGTGTGTTTAGAAAAGGTAAAATAGGTTAGGTTTTGTGGTTCATGCCTATAATCCTAGCACTCTAGGAGACTGAGGCAAGAAAACTGCTTGAGCCCATGAGTTTGAGGTGACTGTGAGCTAGGCTGATGCCACAGCACTCTAGGCTGTGCAATAAAGTGAGACTCTGTCTCCAAAAAAAAAAAAAAAAGGTAAAATATATGCATACAAAGAAAGAGAAATACCTGCTACAAAATAGTATCTCCCACAGCCCAATAAATAATGATGTAATGAATGATTCTTTGGAACGTCTCCATTGAAATATTAATAGATCTTGAAGAATGAAAATGCTGAAATATACTCCATATAATCCTCTGAAAATTATTTAGTAACACCCTGGGAAGAGCAAGCTATACCCTGGACCCCTGCACCTATTCAGACACTGGGTACCTCGCTTTGAGCTCTTGGATCTCCTGGCGGATGCGGGTGGTCTCCTCTCGGTACCGCCGCACCCGCAGCTCGTCCTGTGCAATCTGCTGACTTTGTTTCTGCAGTTTTTGGACCAGGTAGTCCCTGATGACAGACAGGGTGGCTGTAGAGTTGTGGGCCAGGGTCTGCACCACTGAGATTGGGGTCCAAGAGAAAAGACAATGAACCATGGCAGAATCCTCTGGCTAGAGTTACAGGGCCCTGGCTACAAAACCCAACTGTCAGCAGATTGTTAACACATTCCTTACCCCATTCACCAGTCCCACCCAGCCTGTCCTTCCAAGTACCTAGAAGTGGTGGCATGAGATTTTTGTTCTCGATATGCTTGAGCACAGCTGCCACATACTCCTTACAGTCTTCCTCCTTGCGGGCAAAGTAGCTGAGGGCTTGTTCCCACAGAGAGGGGTCCTGCTCCCCGTGGCGCTCACACACTGCAATCACCTGTCGGTACTGCTCATGCTGCATGTGGTAGTGCAAGATCTGCTGGAACCTGGGGCCAGAACAAGGGCACACCTCAGTGGCTATCCCTCGAATATTGCCTGGAATCTTCCCCTCTCCCTGAAATTCCTCAAACTCTTACAGCTTCCCCTGCTCATAAAGGTAAAGGACCCCATCCTGGAAGTCATGCATCTGGCACAGGACCAGGGCCTTGTCAAAGACGTCACAGAAGCGGCCACTCTTCAGGAGGGAGATGGCCTCTGCATGAAGCTTCTCTTTGACCTAAGGAAGAAGAAGGGTAGAGATGCTAGACAGAAGGGAAAAATCCCAAAGTCTCTTAGGACCACAGCTCTTCCCCTCAGTCTAATTTCCTTTGCATTGAGCATCACTGAGCATCAGAAGTGAGGTGTTACTGGTGTTGGGAATGCGACCCAAAGCATCGACAAAGACAGAAGAATGGAGACAGCTAGAACTGTTTTTTTCAGGCGGCTCATGTGGCTCATTGAGTAGGGTGCCAGCCCCATATACTGAAGGTGGTGGGTTCAAATCCGGCCTATGCCGAACTGCAAAAAAACAGAAAACTAGCTGGGTGTTGTGGCAGGCGCCTGTAGTCCCAGCTACTCGGGAGGCTGAGGCAAGAGAATCATCTAAGCCCAGGAGATGGAGATTGCTGTGAGCTGTGTGATGCCACAGCACTCTACCCAGGGCAATAAAGTGAGACTCTGTCTCTACAAAAAATAAAAATAAAAAAGAACTGTTTTTTCTCCAACATCTTCTGAGTTCTGGGCATGCCTCACCTGTGGGTCCTCCTCATGGGCCCAGTTCTGCAGTCGCAGCTCAAGAAGAGTCTCATAGATGCCCTGGGGTGAGTCTGGCTGCTCTTCACTCATGTGTTCTAGGAAGGCTTTCAGCTCTCGCGGGTTGTTGGTAAAAATGGGAATGAATTCTTCAGAGTTGGCCTAGGATGGTAAGGGAGGAGAGAGGAGGCCAAGTGAGTGGGTTTGTCTCCAGGAGGCCCTAAAGTGATCCCTGCTGTCCAAAGCCCTTCTTCCTGAGGCCTCACCCTGCAGGCTGGAGCTTCCCTATCACCTCGGCCTTCAAGGCTGGGCCTATAGTCAGTACAAAGTCCCTTCAGCAGCTGTGTTGTCTGCTCTGGTATGTGGTGCATGAGGATCTTGCCATAGCGCTTCATGTTGCTCTCTGCCTGCTCGAAAGGCAGCTTGCCGATGTACTGAAGGGCTTCCTGATAGTTCTGTGGAGGTAAAGGGCAGAGAAGTGTGCGCTCCTGCCTCAACAACCAGGAAGCACTTTCATCATTCCAGGGATAGCCTCAAAAAAGAACAGTCCTCTGCTTGACTCAAGAGTCTGACTTACCTTAATGTCTTCTAGCTGGATCTTCAAATACCACTCGTGATGTGCATGGTTCTCAGCCAGATAGAGGGCGTGGGAGTAGTAGCCAGCCTGCCGGAGGACCTTGATGGCTGTCTCCACATCAAAGTGCACTTCACTCTCACTCTTTGTCTGTTAAGGAGAATGGAGAGAAAACAGGCATCCAATGTTAAGACAGATTCCTCATCACTTTAAGATGATAAAGTCCATACTCTGAAAATATTACACCAGCCTCCCTCTCAGAGTTTCTGACTAAAAGCCAGAGATCTGGGGCAGCACCTGTGGCTCAAGGAGTAGGGCGCCGGCCCCATATGTAGGAGATGGCGGGTTCAAACCCAGCCCTGGCCAAAAACTGCAAAAAAATAAATAAATAAAAGTAAAAGCCAGAGATCTTCCTCTGCCTTCACCATTAGAAAGACTCCCCCTCTGGGAGACATAGGGCTTCCCCAATGCCACTTTCATGGGCTTAGACACCATAGAAAGTTCTGGCATCACCAAACAAGAGGGTAAATGACAGAAAACTAATAGGAAGGTATTAATTTTCCCCATTTACAGAACAGAAAGTGCTGGTCCCCAAAGATCCGTCCTTTCCTCTCCCTGTGTCTTGCTAAAGAAGGGCAGACTCTAGTCTCATGCTCAGTAGGGCTTCTAGGAATCCCACCACCACCACCCTGCACCTTGATGAATTCTTCCAGCTTTGAGCTATCCTTGAGCTTGGTATAGCAGTTGAGTAGAAGGGTGGTATGGTCAGCATTAGCCAGGGACTGCCGGTGCAGGGTCTGCAGGTAAGCAGTCAGGTTGTGGATACGCTGGGCATCCAAAAACTTGCGGATCACATAGGATGGCTCCAACTTTCCAATTGTCCTAGGAAGACATGAGCATCAGACATCTGAATCAGTGTACTTCTCAAACTCATGTGCAAAGGAATCAATTGCAGATCTTGTTAAAATGCAAATTCTGTTTCAGGGAATCAGGAGTGAGGCCTGAGATTCTGCATTTCTTTCTTTTTTTTTTTTGTAGAGACAGAGTCTCACTCTATCACCCTCGGTAGGGTGCCGTGGCATCACACAGCTCACAGCAACCTCCAACTCCTGGGCTTAGGTGATTCTCTTGCCTCAGCCTCCTGAGTAGCTGGGACTACAGGCGCCTGCCACAGTGCCCGGCTATTTTTTTGTTGCAGTTTGGCCGGTGCTGGGTTTGAACCTGCCACCGTCGGTATACGGGCTGGTGCCCTACCCACTGAGCCACAGGCACCACCCAAGATTTTGCATTTCTAACAAAAGGCTTAGGTAATATCAGTGCTACTAGGACCACACTAAGTGGCAAAGCTCTAAAGCAGTGGTTCTCAACCTTCTAATGCTGCGACCCTTTAATACAGTTCTTCATGTTGTGCTGACCCCCAACCATTTTTGTTATGAAAGTAATTTTATGGTTGGGGGTCACCACAACATGAAGAACTGTATTAAAGGGTTGCAGCATTAGGAAGGTTGAGAACCATTGCCCTAGAGGTCTGATTTTTTTTTTTTTTTTTTTTTTGAGACAGAGTCTCACTCTGTCACTCTGGGTCGAGTGCAGTGGCATTATCATAGTTCTCTGCAGCCTCAAACTCCTGGGCTGAAGTAAATTCTTCTGCCTCAGTCTTCCAAGTAGCTGGGACTATAGGCATCCACCACAATGCTTGGCTAAGTTTTCTATTTCCTTTTTTTTTTTTTTTTTAAAGAGACAAGAATCTCACTTTATCGCCCTCAGTAAGAGTGCCATGGCGTCACACAGCTCACAGAAACCTCCAGTTCCTGGGCTTAGGCAATTGTCTTGCCTCAGACTCCTGAGTAGCTGGGACTATAGGCGCCCGCCACAACCCCGGCTATTTTTTGGTTGCAGTTTGGCTGGGGCTGGGTTTGAACCCACCACCCTTGATATATGGGGCTGGCGCCCTACTCACTGAGCCATAGGCATTGCTCTAAGTTTTCTATTTCTAGTAGAGATGGAGTCTCACTCTTGTTCAAGCTGGTTTTGAACTCCTGAGCTCAAGGGATCTTCCTGCCTTAGCCTCCCACAGTGAATTACAGGCATGAACTAGCCACCACACTGCCAAAGCACTGTTCTTTTTTTTTTGCAGTTTTTTTTGTTGGCCAGAGGCAGGTTTGAACCCACCACCTCCCATATATGGGGCTGGCGCCCTACTCCTTAAGCCACAGGTACCTCCCCAAAAGCACTGTTCTTAAACTTGGCTGAAAACAGGAATTCTAGAGAGTCTAGAAAAAGGGCTGGACAGGTTTGTAAAACCTGTTATTAGGGCAGAAAATTCTAGGAATTATTACTAAGGGATGGAAGTATGGAAGCAAAAGATGAATATGTTTCCTTTTAAAGAACCAGGCCAAAATGACTATTAAAAAAGCCTAAGCTAGGGTGGCGCCTGTGGCTCAGTGAGTAGGGCACCAACCACATACACTAGAGTCTGGCGGGTTCAAATCCAGCCTGGGCCTGCCAAACAACGATAACTACAACCAAAAAAAAAAAATTGCCAGGAGTTGTGGTGGGCACTTGTAGTCCTAGCTACTTGGGAGGCTAAGGCAAGAGAATCACTTAAGCCCAAGAGGTTGCTGTGCGCTGACGGCATGGCACTCTACCGAGGGTGACATAGTGAGACTCTGTCTCAAAAAAAAAAAAAAGCTGTCAAGAAAATAAGAGATAATCATCAGCTCAATCACATTCTGGTCATGTAATATTTGACCCTAAAATTTACTTTCCAATAAAATATCTTGTCCTCTCATTTGAAGCATCACAGTTTCTGTAGGAAAAAAGAACAGTTCTTGGTATGAGTTCAAGCCCCTACCCCAAGCAACTATCTGGCTGCTTGTCTCTGCATTCAGGGCTATATACCAAAGTGCCTCCAGACTCACCGAATATACTGCTGGACAGCCCCATCATGGTTGCCCTTGCTGTACAGATGGTCTCCATATTGCATGAAGATCTGGGCCAGCCCATCACTGTCCAGATGTTGACTCTTGGCCAAGTTAATTGCCATCTCAAATAGGTTCTTCTTAAACAGCATCTAGAAAGGGAGAGGGATCAGAAAATTGGTAGAAGCTGTCCTGAGAAAAAAATCTTCCCAAAATGTGCCCATAAACTAAGCCAGACGGTCCTGGAATTCCTGTCTGCCTGAATCCTAGATGGAACAAAACCTCCCAGATACCAACACTACCACATCTCCTAAGGTTTATTGCAAGCAAAGTGAACCCTGAAAGTGGGCTACAACTCCTGGCTATTACTTCCTCTAAAACCTCATCCCCAGTCATTTACCTAGAAATTCTACCCTAAGGAAACAGAAAAAGGCTGTAACCCATAGGGAAGGAAACACTCCAGCCAAGGTGACTTGGGGAACCCATTCCTGCAGCTGCTTCAAGGTGCCTGTGGCCATCTCTGGGAATGTGGTGGCCTTGCCTCCAATTTGGTCTGTGTATCCTTCTCCTGCAGTGCGTGGACCCGCCCATCCCGCGTCAGCACGTACAGGGAGCCCCACTCAGCAAGCACATCCACTATGTCCTCAAAGGTGGCACTATAGGCTATGAACTTGTTGCACAGGTCATAGATGTGGAGAATCTGCTTGTCGGAGCTCTGTGAGTTCCTGCCCGTAAACTCTGATCTGTGTAAGAAAGAAGAAAAGGCACTAGATATGTCTACCATCTCTGTCTCAGCTTCTTTTTATTTCCTTTCCCATGGCAAGGTTGGTGCTGCCAATCCACCTAGCACAAATCGCTTTGTTGGCCCTTCTGGCAGCTTATCCCGTAACATGCAGCATTGTGCTGGCAGTTGCAGAAAGAGAACATATTGACCTGCTCTTAGCCTTTAGGGTCCTATAATTAATCCAATCAAGATTAGAAAATTAAGTACACTTCATTCATGTAACAAATACTAATCCAACACCTGGTGTGTCAAAGCCATTAGAACTGAATGAAAACAGACCAACATCTAAAGAAAAGTACATTCATCATGCAGAAGACCCTACCTCCTCCCCCTTTCAAGTGGCTCTCAAAAAAACAAAAACAAAATACTATGTCCTGCAATTCCCAGCACTTTCCAATTTCTCCACTACTCAATCCCTTGTTCCTCTGCCCAACTTATTTTGACAGAAGAGTAAAAAAAACCAATACCAAGTCCAGATTTCCTGGCACATTCTAGTATCATAGTAGGGCTGCTCAGCAAACATCTGAAGCAATAACACACTTTTTCCCTTAGTAAAAACATTAACTGAGTCTAGGTGTAAGCACATTCTACATAAAACCAAAGTAGGAGACTGGCAAGATGCAGGCATTAGGATTTTAAACGCAGGTTAATTCTGGGAACAAGTACAGCCCTCTCCCTTTCCCTTCTCCCCAGTCCTTACTTGGGAGAAACCTTCCGGTCACGGGAGACAATGACAAGGTATCCTCTAAACCAGTGGGCAATAAGTTTATAGCCCTCAAAGGCGAAGCAGGGCCCACGTTCATCAGGCTGGTACAAGTAGACACACTCATCCCCGGCCACAATGAACTGCAGGTCCTGAGAAGGGTCGCTTAGGGCTGAGCAGCGCAGGCCACAACCATGGGTGTCCAACTCCACACGAGGGTAGTCCTTTCCAGAAACTATATAGGACTGCCAGAAGAAAGGAGTTAAGAGGCTCCCACTGAGTAGGAGCACTAAAGCTTCACAAGGGAATTCCCATCTCCATGTTGATGCTCTATTTTCCCTCTTAGCATTCTAAGATTTTCCCTTTGGCTTCTTCATTAACTCCCTACCATCTATTAAATATGTAAGCATAGGCCACATTTTCTTTCTTTGTATCACTACCTGCTACTGACATCGCACAAGTAAAAGAAGTGCAATGATCTTTTACATATTTATTTATTAATTTATTTATTGGAGACAGTCTCACTTTGTTGCCCTCAGTAGAGTGCCTTAGCTCACAGCAAAGCTCAAGCAATTCTCTAGCCTCAGCTTCCCAAGTAACTGGACTACAGGCACCCACCACAAAAACCCGGCTATTTTTAGAGACAAGCTCTCGCTCAGCCTCAGGCTGGTCTCCAACCCCTGAGCTCAGGCAATCCACCTGCCTTGGCATCCCAGAGTGCTAGGATTACAGGCGTGAGCCACTGCGCCTGACCCTCTTGTACCATTTTATGTAAAGACTATTTCCTGAGAGAGTAAGCTATTCCATACATTAGGAACACCAAGAACCAGAAAGGTAAAAGAACTTGTCCAATGTCACATAAACAGTTTGGAAAAAAAAATTTCACATACTTTTACTATAAGCCCAGAGTTCTCTTCCTAATTTTAACTTTTCCTAGTCTCCTAAATAAAAAATATATATGTATACATTAAGCAGGGCAAATGATTTAAGCTATATGATGAATATTTCAAGAATTCTACCTCTCCTGTCAATTCTGTACCCTAGCCTCCTGAGCAACAAAGAAACCCTTCCTACCTGTCCCTAAAAGTGGAGGCCTGTTCATACCTGGACATTCTCTGTTGTTACAACAAACAAGTGAGTCGTCTTTCCTGCTTGGCGAAAGGCGAGTCCAGTAACAGGGTAATTGCCCTTGTGCAAAATCTGGGTCTTACTATGCCGGTCCCGGGTGATATCTCCTTTGTTCAGTGTAACACTGCCATCTGTGAAACCTGTAAGGGAACAAGAAATAGCACTGCAGTGAGGCCAAAAGATCAGAAGGTGAAGAGGAGAAAAAAGACCACTTGAGGCACTCAGAAGCAACAATCTTTCTCCTCACATTCAGTTCCTCTGATGGTTAACCTGAATATCAGTATTCAATGACTCATTTTCAAAGAACAAAATTAAGTGCCTTCCCCTGATAAACTTTAATATCTCAAGGACCTTCACTGGTCCCATGGAAACAATGATGATGAGCAGCAGAAGCACCTCTGAAAAAATTCTGGCCAGGACAGTAGCTCACGTCTGTAATCCTAGCTCTCAGGGAAGCTGAGGCAGAAGGATTGCTTGAATTCAGGCATTTAAGACCTGCCTGAGGAAGAGTAAGAGCCAATCTCTATAAATAAAAACATTAGCCAGACATCGTGGCATGTACACGTAGTCCCAGCTAGATGAAGACCGAGGCAGGAGGAGCCCTTGAGCCTAGGAGTTGGACCAGTGCAGTAAGCTACCATGATGCCACTGCACTCTACCACGGGTGAGTGATAGAGTGAGACTCAAATCTCAAAAAAAAGAAAGAAAGAAAGAAAGAAAACTATCTGTGAAGAATCTAGGAGTGTTAGTTTTTTAATTTTTTTTTTTTTTTTTTGTAGAGACAGAGTCTCACTTTATTGCCCTGGGTAGAGTGCCGTGGCGTCACACTGCTCACAGCAACCTCCAGCTCTTGGGCTTAAGCGATTCTCTTGCCTCAGCCTCCCTAGTAGCTGGGA
>CAUYON010124772.1:0-27037 GCA_963573935.1 Arctocebus calabarensis
AAAAATTTTTTTAATTTTTTAAAATATTGAGACAGAGTCTCACTGTCGTCCTGGGTAGAGTGCCATAGTGTCATCACAGTTCACAGTAACCTCAAACTGTTGGACTTGAGCAATCCTCTTGCCTCAGCCTCCCGAGTAGGACTATAGGTGCCTTCCATTACACCTAGCTAGTTTTTCTATTTTTAGTAGAGACGGCTCTCGCAGTCCACCGGCCTCGGCCTCCCAGAGTGCTGGGATGACAGGCGTGAGCCACTGCACTGGCAGCATAGGCCCACTTTCTAGATGAGGAGCGTGCAGGTTCTTAGCGTCTCTTGACCAACTCTCCTTGCATCCTGTTATTTTCTGTAGATATCCATGATGTTCTGGATTTGAGTGAATACCACAGACTTTCCGATGAAGAATTATTGGTAAGGAAGAGTCCCCCCGAGTCCTAGTTCCCTGCCCTCTCTCGCCTAGACAGAAAAGACTGCAGGCCTTGTGTATTACTGAGGAATTTTGATTCTGGAGCAGAAGTCGAGCCACAAGTGGCTCCATGGTCCTTCGACCCCTGCTGCCACTGCCTTCCCATTGTGGCCACCTAGAGGGCATTCTGTTCTGCTCCTCTGCAGGTGTTAGGTGGGTCTGGATGGGCAGGAAGAGGAAGCATTTCAGGTGTGGGAGTATGAAACCAGAGCAAAGCTGAGTTCTCCTGCTTTCTGCCTGCTGGCCTCCTCTCCCTTCTCTATACAGCTGTCCTGGTAGAACTGCCTCTTATAAAATTAATAAAGGGCCACAAGGTGGGAACTATGGCAGGGGCCTAAACTCTGTAAAGGTAGCAACGTATTTAAAATATAGATGCGTGGTAACCAGCCATCGTTTCCTAGCTGGCTTTCCTATAACTGGCTACTATTCTTAGCTTTCTTCATTGTTCCCCTAGATAGCATCACTCTTGTGAAACCTGAGGCCAGTTTTTTATCTTCCAGGTCCTACATACTAGTGCACCAGCTGACTCACCCAGACCAGTGGCCCATACTAAGGAACTGACTCAACTAGGCTTGTGACCCCCAACCGGGAACTAATTCAGTACAAAAAGACAATTTCTGCTTCCCGATCCCCTGAGTTCATCCCCAGCCAATCAGCAGACACAGTTGCCTAGTTCTTTGCCCACCAAACTATCTTTAAAAACCCTTTCTCCCAAATTCTTAGGGAGACAGATTTGTGAATTTTCTTCCATCCCCTCTCATGGTGACTATGATATTAAACTCTTTCCCTGCCGTAACACCTACTTCCTTTGAGCAGCGTGCAGTGAACCTGCTTGGGCTGTAACACCATCTGATAGGGCATGAGAAACATGAATCTTCCTTCATGACTCACCCCACCCTGCTCAGAGCACGGCTTTGCTGGGATTGCTGGGGAATTGTACTGAAGACAAACTGTCTACTCAGGCCTGTGGAGCATTCAGAGACTTTTATAGAGGCCGTGTTTGTCTCCAGTCCTGGTGACCTTGCTCCTTCAGTATCTCTGAAGTGGGGGTATTGGGAAGAGAGGGGATGGGATGGAATGGAGTAAGTACTTGGAAAAAGCACGTTTCATAGAATTTTCTGTGTAATAAAACAGAGCCCCAACCAGTTGTTTTCATGACATGAACTAGTCAAAGTCCGCTTTTGATTGACAGGTACTGAGAAGCAAGATGGCACGCCGAGCTCAACTCAAAGGAGGGCCGTCTCCCGTATTCAGGCTGAGCTTCAAGCACCTCTCCACACCACAGGCTCTTCACGTTTTTATCCCAGCCCCGCCTCCCCTTCCGGCACCATCCGTAACCCAGATGGGAATGTATGTAGGAGCTAGACACATGGATTTTGAGGTCAGACGAGTTGGATTCAAATCTGGTTCCCATCCCATTGCTAGCTATGTCTTCTTTGGCAAGTTACTAACCTGCAGTTAACCCACTAAACTCATAATTTCAGGGGCTGAGAGTATGGATTCTGGAGCAGCCACGTGGGGTGGAATCCTGTCTGTACTACTTGTTAGGTATGTGACCTTGGGAAGGGGTGTTCATCTTCGTTGGGCCTCTTTTTCCTCATTTGTAGCAGGGGGATAATAACATCTACTTTATAGGGATATAGTAAAGATTGAAATATATATATGTGTGTATGTTTTTGCATGTATGTGTATATGTTTATACATAGTTCTGCATACAACCTGGGTGTGTGTAAGTCTATAGATGTTTGTATGTACATGCCTGGCACATAGCAAGTACTTACACGTATTGGCTGTTGCTATATTAATATCTTATTATTTTTTATTCACATGGTTGTCAGCATGCAATATTAATATTTTTGTTTAGGATAAGAATGAACTGTGAGAAAAATGAACCATTTTTTAAGAGCATGAGTAAATCATAATACAGATAGTGTATGAATGTGGTGAACATTGTGATATTGATCTTAGCTGAGTGAAGTGAAGCTCTAGGCTAACCTTGGCATCCTGCCCTCCACTCCGACTCTTACTGGTTCCTGCTGACTTTGATCTTACCTGGCGCTACTTTCACTTACTGGATTCCTGTTGTGTCCTGCATGGAAAGCCAGCTCCTTAGCCTCCTATTAAATTCTTCTTGTAGCCCTTTCATCCTTTCTACATCTCCACTGAAGAAGAATTATTCTCATAAGAATTCCAAAGTCCCACAGTCACTCTCCCCTCCAGGAGACGCCTATTATCTCGTGGGTCACAGATCACTGGTCCTCAAAGTGTGGCTTCTGGCCCAGCGGCACTAGCACCACCTGAGAACTCATTAGAAATGCAAATTCTTTTTGTTATTCATATTTTTTTTCAGATTGATATGAGGGTACAAATGTTTAAGCTACACTGTTTTCGCTTCCAAGATAAAGTTCTTGTGCACATTAGGTGGGAACTTGCCAATCACCCTCTCTCCTCCCCTTTCCCCTTTCTCTTCTCTCTCCTCCCCCTCACTAGAATATACTTGTTTTTCTCTCATGTGGGGATGTATTTATTTATATATTGGTTTCATGTTGGTATTGAGGACATTGGATATTTGCTTTTCCATTCTTGTGATACTTTACTAAGAAGAATGTGTTTCAACTCCAGGTAAATACAGAAGGTATAAAGTCTCCATCCTTTTTATGGCTCAATAGTATGCCGAGGTATACATATACCACAGTTTGTTAATCTGTTCATGAGTCGATGGGCACTTTGGTTGCTTCCACATCTTGGTGAATTGAGCTGCAATAAACATTCTCAAGCAGATGTTCTTGTGGTAAATGATTTTTTTTCTTCTGGGTAGATACTAAGTAATGGGATTGTGGGATCAAATGGAAGGCCAACTTTTAGTTCTTTGAGAATTCTCCATACTTCTTTCCATAGAGGTTGTATTAGTTTGCAACCCCACCAGCAGTGCAAAAAAGTGTTCCCTTCTTTCCACATCCACACCAGCATCTGCAGTTTTGGGGTTTTGTAATGTGGGCTATTCTCACTGGGGTTAGGTGATATCTCAGAGTGGTTTTGATTTGCATAGAAATGGCAAATTCTTAACCAAGCCACATCTGGTGAATTGGAAACTCTAGAGATGGGGCCCAGCAACCAGCCCCTTCGGAGATTTGGGACATGCTAAGGTTCAAGAACCACTGTCATAGAAGAAAAGTGGGTCAGGTGGCTTGTGATGTGTTTTATGTGTCAACTTGATGGGCTCAGGAGTGCCCAGGTACCTGGGAAAACATTTCTGGGCTCAGCACGCGTAACACAGTGGTTTTAGTGCTAGCCACATGAACCGAGGGTGGCAGGTTAGAACTTGGCCTGGGTCAGTTAAACAATGATTACTGCAACAACAACAAAAATAGCTGGGCATTTTGGTGGGAGCCTGTAGTCCCAACTGCTAGGGAGGCTAAGGCAAGAGAATTGCTTAAGCCCAAGCGTTTGAGGTTGCTGTGAGCTGTGATACCACAGCTCTCTACTGAGGGTGACATACTGAGACTCTGTCTCAAAAAAAAAAAAAAAATCATTACTTCTGGGTGTGTCCGCGAGGGTGTTTCTGGAAAGGACTGACATTTGAATCAGTAAAAGGCCACCTTCACCAATGTGAGCAGGTGCCATCCAAACCACTGAGGCTCCAAATAGAACAAAAAGTTGTAGGGAGGGTGAATTTGTTCACTCTGCTTGACTTGGGATGTCCATCTTCTCCTGCCTTCAGGATTTCAGACGTGGACTGAATCACACCCCAGCTTTCTTGGCTCTCCAGTGTATAGACAGCAGGTCAGGGGTGGGACTTCTTGGCTTCCATAATCATAGGAGCAAATTCCCATATTAAATCCGCCCCCACCCCCTCAGAATAAAAGAAGCAACATAATGTGAAAACACTTGGCAAAACTGCAAAACACTTCTCTCTCGTAAATTGTAGCCAGATAAGCAAACTCTTTACAAGAGCAATTCTTTCCAGTGGCTACACAGCAGACAGATTATGTTCACATCTGGATAGACTCCCAAAGCATTCCAGCTGCAATTTCTCCCATGCTGCTCCTGCTCAAGAGAGGGAATATTCAGCCTTTGACTCAGAAGTTCCAAGGGGCAGGAGGAGACGTCTCTGCCTCTGGGCGTGCCTTAGCTGTTCCCTGCTCCCCAGAGCTAGCCAGGCTCAGCACCAGGCAGTCTCTACATTCATGTTTTTTCCTTCTCTTTCTGTGACTTTTCCCCTCCCTGGTTCTATCTGCCACTTGTAAGTGACCCCTTTTCTTGCCCCCAATATTACGGCCCTCTCCTGATCCCTTCTGCTCCATGCCACCAACAGTCCTTCCCAGAGCACAAGCAGCCAGCTGGGAACCTTGCTTTACTCTCATTTTACGTTGAAGAGGAATGAGGTAACCTCCAAAAGGAAATCATCAGGCTCTTGGATGAAGTTGCAGGCTGGGGCTGCCTCTGGCTCTGCTCTAGGGATGGGCTTTTACAGCAAGTTGGGCCGTGGCACCTGCCAAAAGGCAGTGAGTGATAACTTCTTTGAAAAAACCTGAAAAATCTCCATTCTTCTCCATAAATCTAATTATTGATTTCCAAATACAGACCCTGGACACTTTCCCAGTGTCCTTTTGATTTCCAAGTTCAGGTATCTCAAGAGGTACCTTGAGAAGCCGCGTCAAGCGGTGATGGAGAGCATGGGGTGGGAGCCGGCTGCCTGGGTTCCACTCCCTGGGCCCCTTTCCAACCGAGTGTGCTTGGGCAAGTCTCTTAGTGTCCCATGCCGTAGTTTCCGTCCTTCTGAACAGAGGTGATGATAATGACTAACACGTGGGGTTTGTGCCGATTGATAGGTCTCAGGACAGGCTCTGGGATGGAATCCTTGCCGTCGGCCCCCTGGCTGCCCTGGAGCCCCAGTGTGGTTCCAATCCTTCATCACCCCTCAGCCACCCTCAGATCTGCTCACTCCTGTCCGACTTCTCGCTATTTCTCATGCCCACTCCAGGGTGCAACCACAGACCCACTGTCAGTGGGCAGTGGGATCCCTCGGCTTGGACCACACGTCTTTTCTTCAGTGTGGAAAAGGCTTATTCCCTGCGCAGTCTAGGGAATGTCAGTCTGCTTGCCTCTGCCTCTTTCCCAGCACACCCACGAGAGACCTCTGTGGACGTCCAACTTGTGGCACTGTCTCCAGCCGCACCGAGCTTCTTCCCACGAGAAGATCCTCGTCCCTGCTGTTGCCTTTGCCCGGAGTGTCCTTGCCCCAGATCTTTCTACATCTCCTCTCTGCCAAGGTTCCAGGGCCTTTCCCCAGAGAGCCCTTCGGCCGTGGAAAGACTCTGCTCTTCCTTATTATATGATTTTGTTTTGTTTTCTTCATCGTGCTTGACCAAAATCTGGAATTGTTTTCTTTACATCCCTTTTGCTTGTCCCGATGATGGTGGCGGAGCTGCTCCGGTCACCAGCTGGTTTTGTGTGGCTCCAGTCAGAACTATGTTGCCTGACCACGGGATCCGCAAGCGTAGGCGTGCTCTCAGGTTAAACCAACAACTACTTTTTTATTTGCTGCCTCTCACCACTCCCTGGCCTAGAAACCGGGAGGAGGAAGCCACACTGATGTGATTATTAACTGTCTTGAGATTTTTATTAGTTTGATCGAGTACTAACCATCTATCCACTGAGCCACAAGCGCCGCCCTGAGTACTAACCATCTAAAGAGCATTCCATTCCTGGGGCGCCCAGATGCTAGTCCTGAAGGGTGGAACCCCTGTTTCTCCAACTCCAGTGCTTTTCCAGAACACGGACTTTGTGAGTGCTGTGGCTTCTGTCTCATTCACTGTAATATCGTCAGTGCCTTGAACACAGGCTTGGAGCAGGTGCTCAGTAAACAGCTGATGAGGGAATGAATGACAGGACATAAGGACACAGGCAGGTATCCATAGCTCTGGATGGGGGCGTGTCGTTTTCTCCCTAAATCCCTGCGGCTAGGACCCTTGGGGAAAGCTAACAGTGCCCAGCTGAGGAACATTTAGAACAGTGCCCAGCTGTAGGTGGGGATGGAAAGAGTACGGGGGTTCCTCCGAAAATTAAAAATCGAACTACCATATGATCAGGAGATCCCACTTATGAGCGTATAGACTGAAATCAGCACCGTCAAAGAGACACCTGCACTCCCGTGTTAGCTGTAGCACTTTTCACACTAACCACCACTTCGAGGCAATCCCAGTGCCTGCCATCAGGTTAATAGATAAAGGAAGTGTGCTGTCGATACAAAGTGGAATGCCACTCAGCCTTAAAAAGGAGAGATATCCTGCCATTTGTGACAACAAGGAGGAACTTTGAGAATATTGTGCTACGTTATATAAGCCAGGCACAGAAAGAGAAATGCCACATGATGTCACTTACATGTGGAATCAGACAGGTCGATCTCTTTTTTTTTTTTGAGACAGAGCCTCAAGCTGTCACCCTGGGTAGAGTGCTGTATCATCACAGCTCACAGCAACCTCCAATTGCTGGGCTCAAGCGAGTCTCCTGCCTCTGCCTCCCAAGTAGCTGGGACTACAGGCGCTTGCCACAACACCCAGCCATTTTTTGGTTGCAGCCGTCATTGTTGTTTGGCGGGCCGGGGCTGGATTTGAACCCTCCAGCTCAGGTGTACGTGGCTGGTGCCTTAGCCTGTTGAGCCACAGGCACTGAGCCAGAAAGGTTGATCTCTTAGAAGTAGAGAGGATGGGCCAGGTGAGGTGGCTCACACCTGTAATCCCAGCACTCTGAGAGGCTGAGGCAGGTGGATTGCCTAAGCTCAGGAGTTCAAGACCAGCCTGAGCAAGAGTGAAACCCCATCTCTAAAAATAGCCGGGTGTTGTGGTGGATGCCTGTAGTCCCAGCTACTTGGGAGGCTGAGGCAAGAGAATTGCTTGAGCCCTAGAGTTTGAGGTTGCTGTGAGCTGTGACGCCACTCTACCCAGGGTGACAGAGTAAGACTCTGTCTCAAAAAAAAAAAAAAAAAAAGAGAGGAGCGTGGTGGTTGCCAGAGACTGGGGGAGAGGAGGAATGGGTGAAGGGGAGAAGTTGACTGAAGGTCACAGTGCTTCCGAGGACGGGAGGGATGAGCTTTAGTGATCTACGACACAGGAGGGTGGATGTAGTAAATAATAAAGCAGCATGTATTTCAAAATAGTGGAAAGAGTAGGTTTGAAATATTTACATCATAAAAAAAAAAAGGTTAACTATGTGAGGCGATGGATTTGATAATTAGCCTGATTTAATCTTTCCATATACTAGATGCATATCAAAACATCACTTGTGTTTCATAAATATATATAATTTTGTCAAATAAAAATAAAATTAAAAAATAAAACGATGTTGAGCCCACAGCAAGTACTTCATAACGTTTCCTGCCCCCCCAGGACCCTGGCAGATACTCCCGCTAGAGAATTCACTTCCCCTGCAGGATCCTGGCCTGCAGCCCTTTTTCCCTCACAGCACACCCGGCTGCTGGGGTAACATTCTAACATTCTCGCGGGGATTCGTTTATTGTGGAGACAGGAGCACAGTGCTGCAGAATCCCAAGGGCAAGAGGCAGGCTGGCAGAGCAGCTCCTCTTCCACAGGGAAAGCCCTGCTCCTGCGTCACATTCCAGCCACTCCCACGTGCCCCGGGAGAAGCCAGGCTGGCGGAGGCACAGACCACAAGTTGTAGTGGGATCTGGCTGCAGCTCGCCCAGCAAGAGGTCACAAGTGAGCAGGGCAGGGCAAGGTTCCTCCCAGGAGGACACACGTGGCCAGGAGAGTGGCAGAGATGGTGCAGACAAGGGGTAGCTGAAGAGAACTGGTGGCGTGAAGATCTCTGGAGCTTTCCTGATGTGTTAGTCGGCCTTCTGGGTACAGACAACAGATTCCCCTCCTGCTAGTTTAAGCTGAAAAGGAATTTCATTTTAAGGCTATTAGGTGGCTGTGGGATTTCCAGGACAGGCAGAGAACCAGGTTCGGAGGTTAAACCTGGGCACAGACCCCAACAGCTCACTCCCAGGGCACTACAGCTGCACCCTGGTACCTCTTCTCACGCTGCTCTGACAGCTGGCTGCGTGTGCCATCACCTTCTCCAGAATGGCCTCCCTGGCCTCCGAGGTCACATGCCTGTGCCCTACGTATAAGGGGACCCTGGGTCGGAGAGTTTCTGCTTTGACTGTGGGGAGGTGAAAATTCATAGGAAGGGTGTTCAGAGATGCCGAGTAGCCAAAAAGAACGATGTAGATCCCTTACAGAAGAGGTGGAGTCGGGAGCCCTCCCAGAGCCACGTCTCCTAGCATCAGCCAAGCCACTTTCATTCTGTGGTCTACTCCCTTAAAGCCCCTGTGAGTGCCTTACCCAGGGAGGGTGGACTTTGCTCTGTGCTGCCGTCCCTGGCTCCCATACAGTGGCCAGAGACGAAGCAGTGAATCCAGAGGACCGGCAAAGATGCTGGCCTGGGTGTGATCACTGCCTGCCTAGGTGTGTTTAAGGCAGTGTTTTTCAACCTTTTCTATCTCATGGCACACTTGAACCTATAATTAAACTTCCACAGCACGCTTAAATTATGTTGATCCAAAAAAAAGAGTACAAAGAAAGAATATGCTTACTATGCTTTGAACCTGTTTTGAAAATAATTTAATGATTTTTAAGAATTTTCCCGGTACACGGGTTGATAATTACTGCTTTAAGGAAAGCATGTAGCCTGCCTGGACCGTATAGCCCTCACTTCTAAGAGGACATGAGAAGTCAAACTCACAGAATCATTTCATGACTGAAGGGTAATAATATGTGTAGAAACACTTTTAAAACTGCACTCCACACTTCTTCGGATTTAAGTCACTGTCTTTAACTGGGCATCTGATTTATTGGAGCAGCACAGGCAGTCACCAACATGGCCAGAGCGAGGTGTGACGCTAACCCTTACATGTCAGAATGCAAGTGTGTTCGTGAAATGACTGTGTAGATATCCTTGAATCTGTTCTGATTTATTTTAAAAATCATAAAAGATAATTCAGAAATGTCTATTTATTATAAGTGACAAGTTACCTAAAAAGTATTTGTATTAGTTGCTTGCTGGGGACAGAAACCTTGCTTAAGCCAATTAAGCAACCATAGGAATTCATTAGCTATGAATTCAGAGTTGAGGCAAAGTGGCTTTAGGAATGGCCAGATTCAGGTGCTCAAATGAAACTGTCAGTCGTCTGTCTCCTTGTCTCAGCTCTGCTCTCCTATAAAGGCTGTGTTCTCAGGCAAGTCATCTCCAAGTGGTAGCAAAGGTGATTCACAAAAGCTCCACCTTTCCTAACCACGCTATGGAAAAAGAAAGCTTCTTGAATTATTCTAGAAGAGTATAGAAAAGATTGGCTCTGGCTGGATTGACTTGGGCTCATGCCTTGCCCTGCACTTGAATTGGGAACAGCCTTCTCCCCCCACACGGGCTAAGAGTAGAGGAAGAGTGGTGAACTAAAGGCAAATCAGGATGCTGCTACCAGAAGGAGTAGTGGATACTGAGCTGGCAAAAACCCAGGCACCTGCTCACAGTAGGTCAACACACAGAGCTCAAGGACTGTCACACCACAGGCTAGTGGAATACTAGGGCAGGTCTCCACTCCAGTGGTTTTGAACTGGTATGCCACAAGAGGATCTTAGGTGTGCTCCAAAGTTTTAAAGATCATTAATTAAATTATTTTCAAAAGAAATTCAAAGCAAAGTAAGTGTTTTTTTTTTTTTTTTAACTTTTTTTGATCAACATAATTTAAGCATGATGCAGAAGCTTATTATAGGTTCAAATGTGCTGGGAGATAAAAAAAAAAAAAAAGAGGATGCTCTACTCTGATAAGGATGACCAGTTTGGCTTGGTGCCTCCCCATCTCAACTTGTGTCAGTATAACTTGACGCAAATGAATAACACATATTCAGTCCATTTTCACCGAACTTAGGGACCTGGGGAGGCCAACACCAGCAAGCACTCTGCAAGGAGAAACAAGAATCAGCCCCCTCCAATGTTCCTCTCTGGTTTTTATTGTAATCTCAGACATGAGAAAACACAGTACAGTGGAAAGCTTCAAAAAGAGAGTAAAGGTTAAAAAAGAAGTAGTTTATCTTTAGCTGCATGATTGAACTCTTAACACATTCTGTTTACTGCACTTCTGTCTCAACTTAATCTTATCACTGCTAATATATGACTTAGGGCAGCAGTTCTCAACCTGTGGGTCACGACCCCTTTTAACAATGAAAATACATGAGGAAGGTTGAGAACCACTGACTTAGGGATACAAGAGTATGCTGTGTCTAGTCAGTATTGTTTCTAGTACTCAGGGCCAGCAGTGATGCTTGGATTTTTCCCAGATCACTGTCCTAGTGCCTAGTACTTTTAACCCTATACTCTATCCTACAGACTTGTATAATCCCTCTGCCAATTTCTCTTAGCCCCCAATCAGTTTTCTTGATCTTTTGTTATTCTGGCTTCATTTCTTCATTAGGAATACAGGTGAGAACCCCTCCTTCCCCAGCTGGATGAACCTGTGGTGACTAGGGCCTCTCATTCTTTTCTGGGTGAAATTTTAGGGTATCGTCTTCCAGTGATACAGGGCAGATGCACCCCAGACAGTGCAGCCAGAGCTGAGGGGAAGGCCTGCTGTCTCCTCCCTGGGGTTGTTGGTGCACGGTAGCCAGCAAAGGAACCAGCAGGTTGGATGGTAGGCTGGGGCCGCAGGAGGGGCCGCAGAGGGGCTGGACAACTGCTGAGAGGGACACATCCAGGTTGCCAGCTCAGGGAGTGCAGTGGTGTCTGCCCCAGACTCTGTCTCCCTCTCCTTGCACTTGCAGCTGAACAGGGACCCCCCCCCCCCCCAGGGCCGAGGCCGGGGCAGTGGGAGGGACGTGTTGGAGGCCGGGGAAATTTCATATAAGTTTTCTAGGCCTGTGAACAGAAGGGATTGTATCCATTCATTTGTTGGGCTATATATATACAGCTCTAGACAAAGGACCCAGGGCAGACTTTTTTCTGACTTGGGTTGTTCCCTCTGCCAGGAGTTTGGTGCTTTTTCTCTGTATTCATTTCTGTACAACAAATCCTATCTCACCACCCAATCTGTGTTCTATAGATTCATTCTTCAAATCCCTGAGACCAAAGACACACTGAAGAAGAAATTCCAGTAACATATTTTGGGGGCTCACTCAGGATTGAAGATCTGTGGTAAGCCACGAGACCACGTAAATCTACCCTATTTTTCTCTATAATCATAATAATGGAGACTAATAATTCAGATGCCTGTCAGTCCCTAAACATGCATAGTGCAAGTGCAACCTCCACGTCACGGGCAAAAGGGTGTTGGGGAACAAACTTTCTAATTTCCCTTGGCTCCAAAATAAAGGAGCCAAATGGAATATTAAAAGGCTTCTGACTCCATTTTGTACCTACTACTTTTCTATGGTTGAAAGCTGAGCAGCACCCAGAGGTCCCAACAATGGTTTTGACCCCAGGGCCCTAGAGGGCCTTCTGAGAAATGTGACCTCCCAGCTCTTTTACTGTCTGCTTTTGTCTTCCATGGTCCCAAACTTCTTTTTACCTCAACAGACCCCCTGTCTCTTACTCTCTCTCTCCTTGTAGTTTGAATGTTTTGTTAGAGTGTTGGTAAAGGATTACTTTGTATATTTAAGTTTGTTCTGGCTCTTTCTGGTATGTTTCAGATGTTATAAGTGTGCAACAGATGTTGAAGGTGTGTTATAAGGTCCTTTTTATTGCCTTTTCACTGCAAAATTAAATTCTGTTACCCTTTTGCGTGTTTGAGAAAAAAGCAGAACTGTGTTACTAGTTTGAGGCCAAGAAGTCAGCTCCAAACAACAGGCAAAATGACTTCCCTATATGGCTTCTCTGGGCAACCGGGAGCCTACAATGGGAGCCCCAGAACAATCTCCCTGAAACAAGGATGGCCCTAAACCCTAGGCTACAGTTCAGTCTCTTCTTTAAAAGAAAAAAGAAAAAAAACCTTTAAAAATAAAGAAAAGCAAAGAAAATGATCTGGGTATTTGATTTTTCTCTGGTCTATTGGCTTAAATAAGAAAGTTCAGAATAATTCCAGGTTTCTCTAAGACTTCAGCTAGTTGTAACAAATTCTAATGCAAAAGTTTCAAAATGTCTCTCAACCCTGATTTGTTACTAAGTTCAATTATTGTTGCCTGGCTAACTTTAGGGGAAGAAAGAGAGGTTGGAAAACATAGCATTCAAGACCTGCTGGTGCTAGAAAGCCTATTTGTCTTTGTTACTGAAAAATTAGAAAAAGCTTATAAAAATTATAAAAGGTTACAGGTGCAAGCCTTGTGTTGAGGCGGCGATCATCCCCACTTGATTAACAGGTATATGTGCAATGGCAGGTGGGGGAAGGGACATAACTTGCATTGGATAAGACCAGGCTCCTGGATACCTGATTTCTCCGACTGTGCTGCTGACAAGTCATAAACACTGGAAAACCCATGATTACAAAACGCTATAGTAGTAATTGTGGCTAAATCCAGACAAGCACGGGGGCTGGGGAGGCCACTTTCCTCCAAGATTCTTCACCAAACTCTGGAAGGACACTTCCTTTTATTTAGCTAAAAGGCATTTGGGGTTGGTCAGAGGACGCTTTGAGAACCCAGGAACACAAAGGGTGAAATTAAGACTCTGGACGTTTGCTCCCACAGGTGGGTAACATTCTCTAAGAGAACACCCTGGTAACATGTTTGCTTTCTGAGAGAACTTTCATTATGAGGGTCCACTATGGCTCCTGGATACCTGATTTTTTAGCCTGTGCTGCTGGAACACCCTGCTGGGCTGTTTTTGAAGCATAAAGACATGTTTGATCCCCAAACAGTAAAGAAAGAATGTATAGTTTTCTTCTGCACCCAGGCCTGGCATTAATATGGATTCTCCGATGGTGAGCAGTAACAACCAGAAGGTGCTCCAAATTATGGTGAACAAGAGGAGAAGAATCTAAGTTACCTATGTATAAAAACTTTGAGAACCTCCAACTATGTAAAACCTGTCAGATTCAGCTCTCCTACTGTATTAACCTCCCCAAATGACCAAAAATTCCTGAGAGAGACACTGTCACCACCTAGTTCAAACCCACCATCTACTTCTCCCACACCTTCCTCCCTGCCTTTTAAAAACTCCAAAAAGGAATCTATTCCCAAAGTTTCTTCTGTTCCTATTGGGACCCCCTAGAAAACAACCGTATCCTTCTCTGTGTCCCTTAGTTGAGAATGCAGGTGGTGAAAGGGGACATGCACAAGTACTCACTCCATTTTCTTTGACAGATTTAAAACAAATTAAAGGCAATTTAGGAAAATTTTCTGATGACCCAGATAAGTACACAAATGTCCTCCAAAGGTTAAGACAAAACTTTGACCTCTTGGAAAGATGTAATACTACTACTAGATCAAACTCGAACTTCTAATGAGAAAAATGAAGACTTAAATAAAGCTAAAAAAAAAAAGACATGAACCCAAAATCACCCTAATGGGATAATAGTATGTCCTCTAAAGAAAGAGATACCCTGTGGGAAGACAAGCAGTTCCCTTTGAGGATCCCGGATGGGACCCTGAGAAACAAGGTGACTGGTGGTGTAGACATTTTCTAACATGTATCCTAGAAGGTTCACATTCATCTAAGAAAAAGCCTGTGGATTATTCTAAGTTGTCCATTATTTACCCAGAGCAAAATAAAAGTTCCTTAGCCTTTCTTGAGTGGCTTTGGGAGGTGACGAGAAAACGCACTCAGTTAACACCTGACTCTTTAAAAGGCCAAATTATTTTTTAACATTAATTTACCATTCAAACTGCCCCAGATATTAAAACAACAACAACAAAAAAAACTCTATAAATTAGCTTTAGGCCCTGATCATAACCTAGAAAATCTTAAGATGGCCACAGCCATCTTTTATAATCAAGATCAAAAGGAAGAGGAGAAAAAAGAAAGAAAGGATTAAAAAAAAAGGAATGACAGCTCTAGTAATAGCACTCCGACAAATGGACACCATTCAAAGGCAAAAGGAAGCCAAAAGAACTAAGAACAAGTGCTTCCAATGGGGTCAAAAGAGATTGCCCCAGCAGCGCTACCTGCAGGGCAAGCCACCTGACCCCTGTTCAGAATGCAAAGGTGACCACTGGAAAACAGCCTGTCCCCAGAGGTGAAGGCCTCCCAGGACAAAACCCCATCAGCCCCCAAACTGGACTGAGGGTGCCCAGGGCAGATTCTCATGGCTCCAGCTTGTGTCATCACCTCTCAAACGCCCCGGGTCTGCCTCATAGTGGAAGGCCAGGAGACCATTTCTTGTAGACACTAGAACAACCTTTTCTGTACTCCTCTGTAACCCTCATGTTCTATCCCCCTAATCTGTGATTTTACGGGGGGTATTTAAAAAGCTGGTTACCAAATTCTTGTCTCAGCCTTTAAGCTGCAGTTGAAGTCACTGGCTGTTCTCTCACACCTTCCTAATCATGACTGAAAGTCCTGCTCCCGCTTTCGGGAGGGACACACTAACTAAAACAGGAACAACCATTTATATGACTATAAGATAAGAACCTATACTGTACTATGCCTTCCCTTATTATTTTTGAGATAGAGTCTCACTCTGTCACCCTCAGTAGAGAGCTGTGGCGTCACACCTCACTGCAACCTCAAACTCTTGGGCTCAAGCAATTCTCTTGCCTCAGCCTCCCAAGTAGCTGGGACCACAGGCTACAACAACGCCTGGCTATTTTTTTGTTGCAGTTGTCATTGTTTAGCAGGCCCAGGCTGGGTTTGAACCCTCCAGCCTAGGTGTATGTGGCCGGCACCCTAGCCACTGAGCTACAGGCATCAAGGCATATGCCTTCCCTTATTAAAAACAGAAATTAATCCAGAAGTATGGGCTACTGAGGGACAGGTGAGAAGAGCAAACTATGCTCAACTGGTCCAAATCAAGTTAAAAAATCCCACTGTTTACCCCAATCAAAAATAATATCCTCTAAAAACAGAAACTAAAAATAGGCTAGCACTAATAAATACAGAATCTAATGTGAAAAGTCCAAGTGAAGATTGCAAATAGATTTTACTTGTCTCCCTAAGATACATGGTGTACAATATTTGCTAGTATTTATGAATACTTTTACTAATTAGATTGAAACGTTCCCTTGCAGGACAAACAAAAGCCCAAAAAGTTGTAGAGGCATTAGTGCATGAGATTATTCCCAAGTTTAGACTCCCTCAGAGTTTGCAAAGTGATAATGGGCCAGTCTTTAAAGCAGCTGTTACACAGAGAATATCTAAATCCCTAGACATGAAATATCATCTACACTGTTCTTGTAGGCCCCAATCCTCTGGGAAAATAAAAATAAATGATAAAATCAAAAGGCAATTACAAAAACTCAAATGACTCATCTCCCTTGGACTAAATTACTTTCCACTGTTCTCCTTAAAATAAAAAATTTACCTCAGGAACTCGTTTGTAGCCCATTTAAGTTATTATGTAGAAGGCCTTTTTAACTAATGATTTATTATTAGATCAAGAAACCACAGACTTAATAAAACATATTGCTTCTTTAAATTTCAAGAAATCCTTAAAAATCTCCCCAATACATCTTCATATTCAAGACTAAAAAAGCTTTTCTCTCCTAAAGATCTATTTATAATCAAAACTCTTCCCTCCAATTCACCTTCCCTAACCTCAATTTAGGAAGGTCCCCCTTCCTATCATCTTGTTCTCTTCTACCGCTGTTAAGTTATGGGAATAGATTCCTGGATACATCATTCATGAGTAAAATCCTGGAACCCTCCACCTCCCACCTCCTTGGAAATAGACCTTGAAGAGAATCAACGACAGTCCACCTACACTTGTGAGCCTAAAACATTTTTTAAATTATTTAAAAGGCAAAGTGTTAATATAGTTTTCCTTCAATATCACTGACTTTGTTATTTACAACCTGACACTGCCAACACTGTAATTAACCCCCTCCTCTCACTCCTCTACTTTTGCCTTTCAATGTGCGATTCTAATTGGTGTCTTCCAACAATGATGTCATTAAGCCACAAACAAGAACAATGGTTCCAGTCCAAGACCTAATGCCATTGCAGACCCCTAGAACACCCCCTCTCTGGAGAAACCCTAACTGCCCCCTTCTATCATCACTCGCTTCACGCTTCAGCAGGAAGCAGCTAGATTGAGTTTTGCCCTTTTTCCCTAACAGCAGTTACAGTTTCTACTCAGAAAGGGAGAATTGATACAGCACAGCACAGCCAGAGCTGAGGGGAAGGCCTGCCTTCTCTGCCCTGGGGTTGTTGGTGCCTGGCAGCCAGCAAAGGAACCAGCGGGTAGGCAGGGGCTGCAGGAGGCTCCGGTGGGGTGGCTGGAGGAGTCAGACAACTGCTGGTGGGGACACATCCAGGTTGCCAGCTCAGGGAGGGCAGTGGCGTCTCTATCCCAGCCTCTGTCTCCCTCCCCTTGCACTTGCAGCTGAACAGGGAACTCTGCATTTCCCAGGCCTGGTCAATTTCATGTAAGTTTCCTAGGCCTGGGAACGGAAGGGATTATATCCATTCATTTGTTGGTCTCTATATATACCCCTAGACAAAGTACCCAGGGACAGATTTTTTTTCTGACTTGGATTTTTCCCACTGCCAGGAAGTTTTGGTGCTTTTTCTCTGTATTCCTTTCTGTAAAATACATCCTGTTTTACCACTGATCTGTGGTCCCTGGATTCATTCTTTGAATCCCTGAGACCAAGGACCTAATGAAGAAGAAATTCTGGTTAACACTAAAACCTGTTGGGAGTATTTTAGGTATCTAACTTTATCCTGTCCCTAAGCAGAAAGCTCTTGGCCATAAATGGGTGTTTACCCTCTTGTGGAATAAGGTGCAGAGATTGAGGTACCTGTGTTGTGTCAGGTCTCCCAGGAGCAAAGAGACCTGCTCACTTGAACTTGCCGTGTCTTTGGAAGCAGCAAGTCAAGAGTTGAGTTCTTTCTCATGCCACTTAGCCCTGTGTTTCTCCCAAAAGTCTGTTCCCACAAATCTAATTGGCCTCTTCTAGATCTCCAGCCTGATTATTCTTTCAGACTTTGTTCTGCTCTCATAATTCAGGCATCCTGTTTTATGTCCTTCTCTTGGCCGATTATTCCAGCTATGTCTTGGGATGCAAAATCAATATCCACAAATCAGTAGCCTTCATTTATGCCAACAATGGTCAAGCTGAGAATCAAATCAAAGACACAGCCCCTTCACAGTGGCCGATGATTCGGATGAGCCTGTGTGCTGCTGGTGTTCTCATGCGCTCCCCTCCCTGTCCCAGATACTCTTCATCTGATCAGTTTGCCCTTTTCAAGACCCAACTAGAATTGGTTATTCTTTAGGTCTGCCTCACAAAACTTCCCTGACTCCTTAGACACAAGAGCAGCCATGAAGAAAATGGGGCCATTTGTTAAAACGCCCACTGAGGCCCAGGGGTCCTCACACGGCCCTTTACTGTCTGCTGTCCGGCTCTGTCTCCCATGCCGGTTTCGTCCCCTGGAGCCCTGTCCCCTCCCCTCTGCTCTATTTCTACCTTCTCACCTGTGCTTTCCTGAAATCACGTAGACCCAAGGTGGCCGTAGTTGCCTTGGAAACCATTTGATGCAGAGACATGAGTACACAACAGACCCATAACCTCCGTGTCTCCACAGGAGACCTAGCTTGTCTTGCCCCGTGTCACATGACCCAGAGCCAAGAGACGCTTCATTCTCATCCTCAAGGATCAGTGCTCTCTTGACCACCACCCCGGAGCCTCCCTCAGGATTCTCAGCATTTTATTTCCTCCTTTAATCTCCTTTAATCTGTGCTCCCCTCCAGGACTAAGATTTTCTAGGACTTCCCTTCACCATTTCTCTCCAGCACACGCACACTCCCTATATAAATGGTGGGATTGGGGGAGAAATCCTTCTCTGCTGAATTTAATTGCCTCGTTTTACCTTTACACTTTTCTTGAATGTTCTCAATAATCTGGATTTACTTAAGAAAGACAGGGAGTGGGGAGGACCACCCCTGTATCCCTGGAGCCCTGGAGCAGTTGTCTCCCACAATCTGCCCCCACCAAGGCCCATGTGTGTATCCGGCACAGGCGACAATCCACTGGGTCCTCTTGAGGATCTCAGGCCTTGCTTGAGCGCCCTTGCCTGTTGGCAGGTGGCCACATGCAACATGCTACTCAGCTCTCACTGCCTAGGGTTGGCTGCAGGGTTGGGGTGGAAGAAGAACTGTTGGGAAGGCTGGGAGCTTCTACGCTGGTGAGCCTTTTTGAAGAGAGAGCTGCATCTATGCCACCCCTTTGGAGGGCACCTTGGCAGCTTCTGCTAAAACTGAAGATGCTCTTGCTGTTAACCGCCTAGTAGAGGAACTCTCCCACACGTGTACAGAGAGACCCATACAAGGCAGTGCCAACCATCACTGACACCAACATGCTGGTGAAAGAGGGGAAATTATCTAAATGTCTATTGATAGGAAAATGGAAAAAATAAAACTCAACTTATTAATACGACAATGATATGGCCAGCAAAAGAAACCAATGAGCTCTGTAAGTTTCAGTGATGGGGTAGATATTGAAGATGATTTGGGGTGGAAAATAGCTAATTACAGAATGACTTGTACTGCCTGGTATTTATGGACGTTTGGAAAAAACACAAACGACTACTAAACAGTGCTCAGGGACTCAAGAAGGGGCCTTAGATTTAATGTTGAAAATATATATCAATATGTAACCAATTTTTATTTTTACTTTTTATTTATTTTTTTTGAAACAGAGCCTCAAGCTGTCACCCTGGAGAGAGTGCTGTGGCATCACAGCTCACAGCAACCTCCAATTCCTGGGCTGAAGCAAGTCTCCTGCCTCTGCCTCCCAAGTAGCTGGGACTACAGGCGCCCGCCACAATGCCTGGCCGTTTTTTGGTTGCAGCCGTCATTGTTGTTTGGTGGTCCCGGGCTGGATTCGAACCCGCCAGCTCAGGTGTACGTGGCTGGTGCCTTAGCCCGTTGAGCCACAGGAGCCAGGCCGTAACCAACTTTTTAAAAAAGCAACTGTATAAACCCTAAGGAACAAAACGAAAACACTTAGTGGCTGAACTGCCTGCTCCTCCTCTTTGCCTTTTAGGCCGGACACAGGAGAACTCACCCAGTTCTGTTTCATTGTTCCTCCTTTTGAGCCCTCCTCCCCCGGAGGGTCACCCTAGGCTGGCACCTCTACTCTTCTGTGAAGCTGACATTGGCCATACCCAAGCTCCCTTTTTCTCTCTCTGCAGCCGGCTCTGCAGCGCTTTTCCTCCACCACCCTGACAGGGAGGCCCCCCAGGCCCGCAGTCTCTGTAGCCCTCTGTCGAAGGTTCTGCGCAAGGCTGAGGAGGAGAAATAGAAAATCAAGGGGTCCATGCAAGCGTTGAGGGCGCTGAGCAGCACGGCGCACGCGCGCCAATTCTGACTGCTCCCCTGGAAGAAGCCCACTACGTGAGACACGTTGTAGGGCGCGAAGCAGACCAGGAAGTTGAAGAGGGTCACAGCGGCCAGCCCCACGGCCCTCCAGCGCTTCTGGGCCCGCACGCTTGGCTGGGAGAGCATGATCCGCACGAAGCGCCAGTAACAGAAGCTGGTGACGGCGGTGGGGATGAGGAAGAGCACCAGGCACAGCTCCAGCCGCACGGGCAGCAGCACGTCCAGTTGCGCTTGGGTGAAGTTCTCGTAGCAGGTGGGCAGCCCTTCGGCACCTCCTGCCGTCGTCCTGTTGGCTGGTAAGTACTGGACGATGATGACGATGCTACAGTGTCCGAAGGACAAGATGCAGGAGACCAGGGCCGCGATCACGCCGTACAGGGGCCGGCGGGAGAGGCGGTACCGCGCCGGGAAAGCCACGCTGCGGTAGCGCTCCACGCTGATGCCGGCCAGGAGCCACATGCTGCAGTAGATGCCGCTGTAGAAGCCGTAGGCGGTCAGCGCACACAGGACGCCCCCCAGGGGCCAGGAGAAGTCGTGGGCGGCCTCGATCATCTTGATGGGCAGCAGCAGCAGCAGCAGGAGGTCCGCCAGCGTCAGGCTGAGCAGGAGCACGTGCACGGGTGCTGGCTGGGGCTGGCGGACGCGCCCCACGAAGGCCCACAGGGCCAGGAGGTTGGCGGGGAGACCAATGAGAAAAGAGACTATGTAAACCAAGAGAATCCCTGTGTTTCGGGAATTTGGGGCCATCCCTCCTGAAAAGGGAAAACACAGGATCAGAATACTCTCGGACCTGGGTTTCCCAGCCTGGAGCGGAGCTGAACCCATCCTCAGCGTGTGGCGGGCGCTCTCTGCCTCGCCCAGCCCTGCCCACTGGGCAACGTTGGCTCCCTATGTGTGTGGGAGACAGGCCACCGTGCTTCCCCACCACACCGCTTCTTTAGCACTCTCCTCTGTCTCTTCCGTAAGGGGGGCAGGGGGTGGCCTAAAGAGGTTTTGATGTCTCAGAAGCTCCCACAGGAACGTTCTGCGGTGTTCCAGTCCCCACCACTTCGTGAGGGCAGTAACCCTATTTGTCATGTTCACCACTGTGTTCCTGGCACTAGAGCTGGGGCCCAGCACATACAGTTCAACCTCCCTAGTAACTCACCTTCTCTCGTTGACCTGATCGTCACAGACAGGGCATGCACCCCAGTACCTGTCGGTATGTAGGCCTATGTGCGATGTAGTGCCATGGTCCTTTGGGTGGGTAACTCAGAGGCTCTGGGGTCCTCTCAATGAGTGTCTGGGAGAACTGAGAAGCAAGCAGCCTGGAGGGGGCCCGCTGAGACGTCTGAGGGTGAGTCTACTCAAAGTCCAAATTCTACCCGGCCTGACTGTGACCTTTTTCTCTCCCTGCCTTTGCCTCATTTTCCTTTCTCTCTCCAAAATCATTGGGTTTGAACACACGATTCTACGCTGTACCCCTGAAAATGGGAATTTGCCTCAGCCTGAGGGAAAAGCAGGAAAAGCCCAAGATGAGGACCAGATGGCCAGATGCTCATGCTGAGCCTGTCAGAGAAAACCTGTAGGCCTGGGTGAGTCACCAGATCCCAGTCCCAGCCACACTTCACATCAGTCATCTGACTCTGGGAAAATTCCTCCCACCCAGTGGTTCTCAACCTTCCTACTGCCGCGGTCCTTTAATCCAGTGCCTGTGGGTCGCAACCCACAGGTTGAGAACTGCTGTTCTAACCCCTCTCAGCATCATCTTAATTCCCTCTGAGCCACATGTACTCAATGACTTTACCGCAGTTACCACAGTCCCAGGTAGGCTACCCGCACATTCACCCCTTTTCTCCTCTAAGGAAAGCATATGTGCAAGGTTTATATAAATCAAGAGTAACCTTTCACACCTGTAATCCTAGCACTCTGGGAGGCAGAGGCAGGTGGATTGCTTGAGCTCAAGACCAGCTCGAGCAAGGGCAAGACCCCATCTCCACTAAAAAAAAAAAAGAAGAAAAAACTGGGTGTTGTGGCAAGTGCCTATAGTCCCAGCTACTTGGGAGGCTGAGGAAAGAGGATCTCTTGAGCCCAAGACATTGAGGTTGCTGTGAGCTAGGATAAGGCCATGGCACTCTACTCAGGGTGCCCGAGGGAGACTCTCAAAAAAAAATCTTAAATCTCCTCAAAGTGATCACTAAAAGGTAAATGTTTCAAATAAAACTAGAGGCATTTAAGACTGTTACTGCTAACACTTTCTGCGTTGAGAATCTTGGAAGGAGGGGAACAGATGGTCAGGAGATCCCTGCCTCCAGGCTGAGCACATCGCCTGTTTCTGCCCTCTGCTCTTACCATCAGGCTCACCATCTCCCTAACCGACTTGTCCCGGCCTGTTTCCCGTTTCTGTGGCCTCTCCCCTCTCCCCTTTGGAGAGCAAACCCCAAACTCTGCTCCCTGTCCACATACCTTCCTTCTATCCCCTCTTTTCCTAGGGTTGTGATCCCAAAACAGCCTCTTCCCTCAGCACAAGCGAAGGCCCCTGCCTTTTCCTGGAGGCAGATGGATGTCTTTCCAAAGATGTGTGTTCTCAAGTAGCAGGTGGAAACTCATCTGACTGGACCACCTTTTTCTTTTTCACAAACAGGCTTTTATACCTGGAGGAGTCATGTGGTCAAATAAAGGAAGGTCAATAGTTGAACTCTTTCCAAAGCACCTTGACCCTCTGGGTCCCCTACCAAATTCTGTTCCCAACAAACTCTTTTTCTCCCAGAATCCAAATCCAGCAATTCTTGTTTGGGGCTCCCTCCCTCCCTCTGTATTCCAAGAGGCTTTCTGCTTCCTTTCTGTGGGCAATTATTCCACATGTGTGCGTTTGTCCGCCACTTCTCGTCCCCTCCTCCCGTCCTGCACCTGCTCCCTTCTTTTCTCTCAGGGCCCCTGACCTGGTCAGTTTCCTCTTCTTTTTCCTGGACCTCTCACTTGCTCGACTTCCTCTGGCTCATCAGCTCCCTGCTTGTAGATGTTCTTTTTTTTTTTTTTTTTTGAGACAGAGCCGCAAGCTGTCACTCTGGATAGAGTGCCGTAGCATAACAGCTCACAGCAACCTCCAATTCCTGGGCTCAAGCGAGTCTCTTGCCTCTGCCTCCCAAGTAGCTGGGACTGCAGGCACCCGCCACAATGCCTGGCCATTTTTTGGTTGCAGCCATCATTATTGTTTGGCGGGTCTGAGCTGGATTCGAACCCACCAGCTCAGGTGTACATGGCTGGCGCCTTAGCCCGCTAAGCCACAGACGCCGAGCCGATTTTCTGTATATTTATAATTATGTCAAAATTTAAAAAAAAAAAGACTTAAGGATGACATTAAAATGTCAATGACATGCTTTTTAAATAAACAAAATAACAGGGGTGAATGCTTGTGACAGTTAATTTGCCACAATAAGATCATGGTACTCGGATATTGCTCAAACATTATTCTACACATTTCTGTGTAGGCATCTTTTAGATGGGGTTAGCATTTAAATTGGAAAATTTTGAGTAGATCAGATCTTGTATTTGTTAGGCTTTAGAGAAAAGGCTGAGGTAAAAGGTAAAAGAAGAATTTGGCTAACAGACTGCAGCAGATTCAAGCTGCAACTCTCTCTCTCTCAATATATATATATATATATATTAAGAGTAAAAATCCATACACACACACACACACGATATACTCATATATATGCACACAGGATATACTCTCAAATATATGTGTGTGTGTGTGTGTGTATATATATATATACAAGATATATCCATATCCATATATAATGGTATGCTCATGTTTATATATGCATACACATGATGTCGTTCTATTAAGTTTGTGAACTCATCCTAGAACAAGTGCTACATTCCACATTGCTAAATAACACTGCAGTCACCTTTGAAATACTCCCCTTGGAAAGCTATGCACTGATGCCAGAACCTAGAATACCCTTCAAAGCAATTTTGGAACTCTTTTGTTGTTGTTGTTGTTGTTGTTGTTGTTGTAGAGACAGAGTCTCACTTTATTGCCCTCGGTAGAGTGCCTTGGCATCACACTGCTCACAGCAACCTCCAACTCCTGGGCTTAGGAGACTCTCCTGCCTCACCCTCCCGAGTAGCTGGGACCACAGGCGCCCGCCACAACGCCCGGCTATTTTTCTGGTTTGCCGAGGCTGAGTTTAAACCTGTCACCTTTGGTATATGGGGCCAGTGCCCTACTCAATGAGCTACAGGTGCCAATTTTGGAACTCTTTTATCTGAAACCGCCATTGAAGCTGTCATCATACAAGGTCTGACAATTAAGTGCACAAACTCATCCTAGAAAAAATGCTACATACCTCATTGCTGAATATTACAATGGCCACAAGAAGTATCTCAAAGGTTACCATAGTGATATTAAGCATAAAATAAGTAGCACTTTTCCTAAGATGAGTTCATGAACTTAGTTATCCAACCTCATATACATATATAAAATCTATCTCCTATGTTCCATTAATTGTTTTCCTAGAGAACCCTGATGAATACACTGCAATTCTTCTCTAAACTAATATTATTGTGTGAGAATTCATGCTCCATATTGAGCAAACTTTAAAATATTCAGGAGAAGACAGAAAATTAAATTTTAGTGCAAAATATCTCATTAATTAAATATTGACTCATGTTTTTGTAAAATAATGCATGATACAGAGCAGACACATCCATGCACCAGACCCAGTCTTTCAGATGACAGTTTGTAGTCTCTACCCTGTGGCTACCACATGCACAGCTTTGCCAGCTTCGGGCATCACCACAGCTGGAGTGTTGGAGCGGAAAGCTGGTGGCCAGGGCTCAAGCATCAGGCAGCTTCAACCTGACCCGCTCTTTTTATCGTGTGTGTGTGTGTGTTTCTTCTGTATTAGTTTTCTACATAAGGCTTCCTTTGACAGAAAGGCTTTCAAAGCTGAATTTTCAAGATGTTAGAACATTACTGCTCCAAAGAGCCACCATCAAACTCTGCTCAAATGGCTAAACCTCACAGAGCACTCTGAAGCTTTGTCTCAGCGCCCCTGCAAGTACCAGTTTTCATTCTGTCTCCATGAATGTGGTGTTCCCACTGCAGGGCCATCTCCCATCACACACAAAGATCCTTGTCTAAGCCTTTAGAACCTCTCACTTTTTCCTGGGCAGGATGGAATTTTGGTGTTTGTATGTGCTGAGATTGAGTAAAAAACTAAAATCAGTGACTATTTGTGGGGAATCTTCAATCGCACAGTGGTGTCAAGGAGGTCTGTGCTGCCCATCTTTTTCTCTTAATTATTTCGCCACAGTCCCAGTCCTGTACTTCATCAGCTACTGCTACGGTCCTTTCCATATTCTTGCTTCGTGTTGGTGGGCAATAAACAAGATTCTTAATAATCAAGGTCTAAGAAGTCTAATTGGTTAAAGAGGAGGCTTGGTGGACATGGTCTAGGAAAGTGAGTACACCAGGATGAACAGTTCTGGACCTTAAAGAAGGCCAGTGCAGGGACAACATATCAAGAGGACAGTCCAAGAATGAGGTAACATTACAAACTTGATCGTCAAGCATCCTGACTGGTGAGTCTCCCGAGTGACTTGCCGATATGTGTCAGAACAATGCAAAACATACTACCAGCAGGGAAGGAGGAATTTGGCAGTCAGGGGAGGTTAAGGTGGGTATTAGAACTCCAAACAAGTATTTGGGTGGTTATGGTGGAACTCTAGCTCTGGAATAACACTAGAAAATCAACTTTACAAAAGAAGGCAGTCGAGGGTCGTGGAGAGGTGATTAATTATCAAATCTGCAGCATCTAACTGGCCCAGGAGGTAGGGAGTGTGACAGTCTAGAGACCACATTTCTATCCATGACTCTCATCAGTGGGGCCTGGGTCAAGCTGTTGGTAAGAGATTGAGGTGGAAGTTAGGATTTGGAAAGGCACGTGCGTGGAAACAAAACAGGAGCTGAGTAGCCTCTGGCAACCATTCTTCCCTATAGCATTCAATATACAACTAATTACTTTTTAAAGCAGGTCTCTTTTCCCTAGAAAGATGTGCAGCCCTGAGCCTGTTATTGTTCTATTTTTAGATATGTTGTGGTCTTTGAATGCACAGCCCAACACACAGCCTGGCCCCCACTCACTCCTCTCCAATACTCCCCCATGTGCACCAGGCCAGCAAAAAATATTTTACTTTGCAAACTCAGATATGCAAGAGATATCTCTCATCTTTGTATTCTTCAGAATAAATCTAACTTTGTACAAAGTGTTACCAAATGAAAGGCAAATTCAATCTCAATCTTTATGGGCTCTCCCTCCACCTATCCCTTCCCCCGGGCTCTTTACAATTTTATATTTAGCAGAGCAGGGCTTCCAGGAGCTGAGTCCCCAGCTCCTCTGGGGTCGTTCACTCTGGTCACTGCTCACATGCTTGTTATTCAAATCTAAGGGGTCTGCAGAGCTCCAGCTTCCTCATGCCCTGCCCCTAACAGGATAAAACTTGCGTAGTTTTCGCCCCTCCCATTAACTTCACTCCTGCTGGAAGGAGGTTGCTTTCAGATGACATTCAGCCCCACAATATAAAAATTCCTTTTTTTTTTCCTTTCTTTTTTTTTTTATTGTTGGGGATTCATTGAGGGTACAAGAAACCATGTTACACTGGTTGCATTTGTTGAGTAAAGTCCCTCTTACAATCATGTTTTGCCCCCAAAAGGCGTGGCACACACCAAGACCCCACCCCTCACTCCTTCCCTCTCTCTGCTCTTCCTTTCCCCAACACTCCCTCATTCTTTCTCTCTCTGCTCTCCCCTTCCCTCATCCCCACCATGTTAATAATTGTCATTAATTGTCCTCATATCAAACTTGAGTACATGGGATTCATGCTTCTCCATTCTTGAGATGCTTTACTAAGAATAATGTGTTCCAATTCCATCCAGGTTAACACAAAGGCTGTAAAGTCTCCATTTTTTTTAATGGCTGAATAGTATTCCAAGTAACATATAACTTGTTAATCCATTCCTGGATTGGTGGGCATTTAGGTTGTTTCCACATTTTGACGATTGTAAATTGAGCTGCAGTAAACAGTCTAGTGCAAGTGTCCTTATGATAAAAGGATTTTTTT
>CAUYON010124776.1:0-54474 GCA_963573935.1 Arctocebus calabarensis
ATTCAGTGGGGAAAAGACTCCCTATTTAACAAATGGTGCTGGGTGAACTGGCTGGCGACCTGTAGAAGACTAAAACTGGACCCACACTTCTCACCATTAACTAAGGTAGACTCTCACTGGATTAAAGATTTAAACTTAAGACATGAAACTATAAAAATATTAGAAGAAAGTTCAGGGAAAACTGTTGAAGGAATAGGCTTGGGTGAATATTTTATGAGGAGGACTCCCCAGACAATTGAAGCAGTATCAAAAATACACTGCTGGGACCTGATCAAACTAAAAAGTTTCTGTACAGCCAAGAACATAGTAAGTATATCAAGCAGGCAGCCCTCAGAATGGGAGAAAATATTTGCAGGTTATGCCTCTGACAAAGGTTTAATAACCAGAATCTACAGAGAACTCAAACGTATTAGCAAGAAAAGAATAAGTGATCCCATCTCAAGGTGGGCAAAGGACTTGAAGAGAAACTTCTCTAAAGAAGACAGGTGCACGGCTCACAGACACACGAAAAAATGCTCACCATCCTTAATCATCAGAGAAATGCAAATAAAAACTACTTTGAGATATCACCTAACTCCAGTAAGATTAGCCCACATCACAAAATCCCAAAACCAGAGATGTTGGCGTGCCGACAGACTTAAAGTGACCTATACCCTGTTCCCTAATATATACTACTAGTTGCCAGAGGCTTTTTTTCTCTGCTTCATTCCTCATTCCTGCCTCAAGTGACACAGAGAAAGATTTCCTTCCCAACTCATTGTGTCCTCTGTCCAGGATCTGTAAGTAAGAAATCTTTGACCTTGTTTCCTATTGTGGTGGTCTCCTGAATTTGTACCTTCCATCTAAAGAACGAGGTGTTGTCTCTGGTTGTATTTTCCCTCAGACACCAAGGAGAACACAAAATCAGGCTCCCAGTGCCACAGACACTGGATGTG
Source organism: Arctocebus calabarensis (assembly GCA_963573935.1). Taxonomy (NCBI): domain Eukaryota; kingdom Metazoa; phylum Chordata; class Mammalia; order Primates; family Lorisidae; genus Arctocebus; species Arctocebus calabarensis. The sequence goes on from CAUYON010124776.1 coordinate 936, forward strand.
GGACAGACAAAAGCCACAAGAGCATCCATAGTATATGTATAAATAAATTTCCCATGCGAGAGCCTTCCTGTTCACAGGTAGGACAACTAGGCATTAGGCTATCTGCCAGGTTAAAAAAAAAGAAGGATCCTGTAACCTTCAGTCACGTCCAGATCACTCTCACTTCCTATGCGGGCAAGGTTGCTAGCTGCTTTGGTACTGGAACTCCAGTTTAGCTGAGGCATCTCAAAACAGAACTCCCCCACGTTTTTTGCAATTTTTGGCTAGGGCCAGGTTTGAACCCACCACCACCGGCATATGGGGCCAGTACCCTAATCCTTGAGCCACAGGTGCTGCCCAAAACAGAGCCCTTTTTAGACTAGGCCCCAAAGACTAATCTTTGAGGGTTGTTCTTACGAGCCCTGCCGTTACAAGAACCCATCCAAGTCAGTTTTGTAAGGATCCTCCATCCTTGTTATCTGATCAAGTTTGTTCATCCCCCTACTGCTATAGTCTGAATGTTTGTGCCCCACCAAAATTCATATGTTGAGACCTAATCCCCAATGCAATGGCATTTGGAGGTGGTCAAGTTATAAGGTGGAACCCTCGTGAATGAAAATAGTGAACTTATAAAAGGACTGTGAGAGACCCTTTCCCCCTTCCTCCATGTGAAAATACCATGAGAAGTTGCTGTCTGTGTACCAGAATGCAGGTTCTCATCAGAAACTGAATCTGTGAACACTTTGATCTTCACCAGAACTGTGAGAAATAAGTTTATGTTGTTTATACTTACCTAATTTTTGCATTTTTCATAACATGAATGAACTAAGATGTCCACTTTTGCTCAGGTAACATCTGTTCACCCCAGCCTGCTCTCAACACAAATCCAACTCTCCCCTTAATATTCCTCTTAGTAATTTCCCATCCACTGACACACCTAATGTGTCCTTCACTATAACCCCCCATTTATTCTCGTTGCTTTTAGAATTGAGCCCAATTCTGAACTTTCTTTCCCCCTATTGCAATGGTGACTGAATAAAAATCTGTTTTTGCCACTTTTACTATTGTCCATCTCTGGTTTTCTTTGATATCTGTTCAAGCACCAAGAGCTTAATGCAATTGCCAGCTAAGGTCCTATTTTGTCTACAAAAATGGCTTGGAGTTCTTTAACTCACAAATTTTAGAAATGCACAAAGGTTGACTGACAAAAATAAGAGGACTTATCTATGAAAACATGCCTCCGATGTTTGTGGATGGGAAGGAAGGCCACCAAAATGTTTTGTAACCTTTAGAGACCAAATAATATCAAGAAGGGATCTCTCTCTAAGGTGAGGAAAGGAAGTAGAGGCTGGCAAGTTTACCATGAGACTAAGGAGTCCCAGAGGTAGAAGAAGGAAGGGGAATTTTAAGAAGTGAAGGGTGCTCAGATTATTTTCACTATTCTTTCAGGTGACATGAAAATTGTAAACAATATTGTTCCAATATCTATAAGGTAGTAGTATCTTAAGATAGGACAGTTTTGCGCCTTCTAAATAAATTAAAAAGGGGGTAAAGGAGGGTCTGAACCTTATATATTTGAGCGATGTTTCTTTAAGAAAAGAATACAAAATTAGGTACATGGCCTTGACAGAGATGGTACAGGGGACCTAAAACTCAAGCTTCATCAGCTTCATGATATGTATGACTCTGGACTAAAGGAGAATGCTTCCCCCTTACCCCTGACTTGGCTAGTGAAGGATCTGAAATCAAAGATGCAATGCAGGGAATAGGAATTCTCACTAGCATGATTAGTGCCAGGAGTAGGAGACAGCACATCCTGAGGAAAGGACAGAGTGACTAAGAAAGACCAGACCTCCTCCTCAGTGAGATGGGGCGGTGAGGGGAAGGATACCATGTGGACTCAAGAAGGCTGCATTTGTGGGTGAGGGAACCCTAGCAAGCTTCTGTAAATTTCCAGAGTCAAGAGGCGTTGAATGATGCTTACATTCAACATTTCCATTGGTGAGGCTGAGCCAGATAAACTTTATTTTCTACTTGTATTGCAACATTTTGTAGGTGCTTTGTCCCAGGACGAGTTGCAAGAATAGGAATCGACCTTCACTTACAAATGAGGGAGAATTTAAACTTGACTATGAAGTTAGTCTAAGAAAATTTATGCCAAACCCAGTAGATGCCAACTTATATTTGATGAGCTACAAATTTACAGAGATTCTCCATTCCTTTGGTCAAACACACAGCTAGTATGTCCTTTTTCGTGCACTCAGGCATTCCTACTCCCACCAGGCAATCTGCATGCCAGGCATTGGTCATCTGTCTTTATTCCTAAATTTGTTTATTGTTTTGCATATTTTTATAATTTAAATACATAAAATGATGAAAGTATAAATATGAAAATAAAGGGATTATTGATTCTATAAAAGCTAGTGAAATTCTTAGATAAAAAATACCTAGTAATAGAAGAAAGTCACTAAAAATATGTAGAGTAGGGATGGGTGTGAGGAAAGGTAGAAGAGAAATGTAAACCTAGAAAGATTTGCATGCTAATTGCTCTACAAGTATCCATAATTATTTTTTTATTTCACTTCAGAGGTACTGAAATAGGAAACAATAAACAATGCTTTGGGTTGTGGTTTTTTAGTCAACTGTGACCCAGCATGGAATCAACAGATCTTCAATAAAAACTTTGGCCCTATGTCAAAATATTACCTTTACATATTTATATATTTAAAGGGAAAACAGTGTACAAGATACATATGCATCATTATTTTAATGGCTGCTGTTTTAAATGACATGTTCAACATAACTGACCAATATCAGCTCCAAACAATTTAAAACTGGGCTCTGACATTAATTTCTAGTTCTTCCTCAGTAGGACTGGAGACCCTTTGGTACATGTTGACAACCAAATCCTTGCTATCTGGGACCTTATGAATTTTCTCCCTTGCTCTCGTGCCCTCATGCTCAGCTTGTACCCCATCAGGGGCTTTAATAATAAACAAAAATTCTTTTTTTACTAATATATATATTTATTTCAGGTGAATGTGGGGGTATAAACAACCCAATTACAATATTTGAATTCGTTAGATAAAGTTCTCTTTGTAGTTATGTACTGCACTCAAAAGGTGTGCCATAAACCCCTACAGTGTGCCCATTCACTGGAGTACCCCAAACCCCTCTCCTTTGTCTCCCCTCCATCATTCTCCCTCCTCCCAACTTGAATTGAAATGAGTTTTTCTCCTGTGTCGGCATGAATTAGGTCATGTACTGGCTTCATATTAGTATTGAGTACATCAGTTATTTTCCCATCTTGTGATACTTTACTGAGAAGAAAATGTTTCCACTCTACCAAGGTTAATACAAAAGATGTGATGTCACCATCTTTTTTATGGCTGAGTAGTATTCCATGGTATACATATACCACAGTTTATTAATCCATTTCTGAATTGATGGGCATTTAGGTTGTTTTCATGTCTTGGCAATTGTAATTTGAGCTACAATAAACAATCGAGTGCATATGTCCTTATGATAAAATGATTGTTTTTTTCCTTCTGGATAGATGCCGAATAGTGTGATTGTGGGATAAAATGGGAGATCTAATTTGAATTCTTTGAGGATTCTTCACACTTCTTTCCAAAGAGGCTATATTAGTTTGCAGTCCCACCAGCAGTGTAAAAGTTTTCCCTTCTCTCCATATCTCCATCAACATCTGTACAGAAATTCCTTAATGCCTGAGTTTTTATATGAAAGAACAATGTTCTCATTAGTAGCTTTGTAATTTTTTTTTTTTTTTTTGCTCCTGTTGATACCTGCTGTGGTCACTTGTTATCCATCTTTTCTTGTTTGCTGAATCCAGGTATTTTTGCCTGCTGTCTGTGTGTGGTGGCTGACTGCCACTTTCTTGTCTTTAATAGGGAGAGGATATAACTCTTTAAACCTCTGAGTGAAGATTTATACTCAGAATAGTTTTAATTTTTTGAAATAGACTCTTCATTGGATAGAAACATGCATACCATATAGCAAAGAATGATAATTAAAACTTTTATCTTGAAAAATTAGGAATTCATATCCTGAATATGTTAAGTTTAAATGGGATGAGATAATCACATAGCAATATTTAAAAACCCTATGGAAGGATGATTCAGAAAGATTTAAGGACTGTTAGAAAGAATTGGGAAGATGTTATAAAAGTGCAAAACAAAGAAGCTGCAGATTTGGAGAAACTAAGCAGAAAAAAATATAAAGGAATAATAGAAGAAAGGAAACAATGAACATAGGCACACATCTGCTTTTATCAGGCAGGCTGAATATTTATTGACTATAAGGCATAAATATGACTGATGAAAGGAAGTTTTTGTAGGTATTCAATTGAAATTGTATGTACAGGAAATAGGATAATGGATGAAAATCACCAGTAGTGGAATGGAATATATAAATTGATTTGGTATGAAGAATATTATAAGAAAATTGAGGTCAGATAGAAACATTTTTTAACCTTATTCATTAGTAGAAATGAGAGATGATTCTTGGTGTCCAAATCGTTCTGAGATGATTTTGCTAAGTCACCCTAAACATATAAGTAGGAAGAACAAAATGACCCAAGACTATGACTACAGAAACAAAATAATCTGAGAATGGTATTATACACAGAAAATCAATAAAAAGCCTTGTGATTGCCCACTACAACCACCACTATCTTCATCATATCATTATCATCGTACTTTCTTTAAGTGGCTACAATGCTGTTATTTTCTGAAGAAGACAGGTTCCTCATTGAGCACTACCATTCTCATGTATTATCTTAGAAAAATATTTTTCCTGATAAGAAATAAGACTTATTATCATTTATCTTAGATAATAAAGGCCTGCCAATCTCTGATAATACTAAAATAGATACTATACATTAAAATTTACTACAAATAACAGGAAAGAAAGCATGTGCATTTTCTGATTCCCTGTCCCAAAGAACAAAAATGGGACATGTGGTAAGATACAGATTCTGAATGCAAAGACCCTCATCTAATCACCAGGTTTCTGAGCTTTAACATTATCTATCAACCAGAGACTCAGTTTATAGGACATAAATTCTCCCATGTTGAAGTATTTGAGTGCTTTGCTGTTCTGACCACAACTCAAAGTAATTTGGGTAGAGGTAAAAGTGTCCTAACCATGTATTCCTGGTCAATGTCACAAATGTTTTTTGAGTTATTTCTGGAAATTTGCTTTTTTCAATTTTGATTCATCTACTGAGAAAGGCTGACCTTTTATGTCTTTATGTTTATATTCTTGTAGCTAAGGGCATGCTGATTCTTCACACATCAAGTTTCAAGTTGATAGTCTCGAACTTTATAGTCTCCACTCCCATTATCTGACACAATCATTTTATGAGATCTAAATGCTAGGACTGGCTATGGTATTAACATTTTCACCTCTAGGACATCTAGTTTGCAAGATTATTTCTTTATGGGCCCACCAGAGATATGTAATAGCTGTCTGAATACAAAGAAGAATATGTACCTAGTGTAATCAGTCCATCTGTGAGCATTTCCTGAAAAACTTAAAAAGCAACTTAAGGAGGGGAGATAAAAGGTGGAATTTCCTTTTTATCTCATCAAACGGATAAAGGATGCCTATTGTTTATTACTAACCTGACTTTATTCAGCTTGGCATCCTGGAGATGGTATTCCTGTCAGCAGAGTGATATCTCTTTTATTATGAACTTCTGTATAATTCTCCTTTGGTCTGTCTTGCTCATATTTAGAGTAGTGACATGGAAGTGACAATGATATGGAACTGGACTTAAGAATTTTATATTACATAGGCAAACTTGCTTTTCAAATTTTGTTTTCCTTATATAATCTTGAGCCACATCACATGTCCTCTCTCCCCACTAACCAAGATTAATCACTAAACAATGGCTTATAAAAATCATGATCTAAGTTTTGCTATAATTTATATTGAGCTAAAGAGGGTCTTAGAATATAATGCAAATTGATAAATATATATTTATAATGTTGGTTTGGATTGAGTTTCTTTTGAAACTTAAGTTGTAGATGCTAACCAACAGCAAAGAACAGCCCTCAGTTTGAAGCAGAAATAGTGTGCTTTGATGTGGTACTTCATATGATATCTTGAGAGGGCTTTGTTGCTATCCCTATGGGTATAGATAGCAAGTCTACAGGGGAAATCATTACTATGCGATAACTCTTCTAATCTATTTTGTCTATCTTTGGAGGTAGATTTGGGGGAGATATAAATGTGGGCTTTTATTATTGATGGAATGTCTAGTGAAGCTCCTGCCCCGGCTAATGGAGATGCAGAGTGTTATCCCCTTTCATGTCCCTCATAGGAAGGTTCTAATTAGTAATATTCTTAGTATAGTTCATTTTAGCTAATATCAAGTTCACTAAACAATTGTCATTGTCAATATTGACTTGGATTCCTGGCTCTATGACTAGAGACTCAGAATTTACCTTTCTCTCTCTCTCTCTCTATATATATATATAAAGAAATAAATATATATTTATATATATATATATAAAGTAATAGTAAAGGTGTTCTGTTATGGATGAGTTGTATAATGCTGAAATCAGGGGTCTTAGTGTGCCTGTTACTGGAATAGGGCACATTGTACATGATAGGTTAAGTTTTTATCCCTCACTCTCATCACACCTTCGCCCTTTCTTAATTTCAAATGTCCTTAGTTTCAAATACACCATTTTGTGATCATGTGATATACAAATAGCCAACCTACATGTGAAAAAAAAAGATCAGCATCACTAATCAACAGAGAAATACAAATTAAAGCCATAACAAGTTACCACTTATTAGCAGTTAGCTCCTGCTTATTAGCAAGAACATGTGATGTCTGTTTTTCCATTCATGAGACACTTTACTTAGGATAATGTTCTCCATGGAGCAATAACATTATTTTATTCCCCTTTGTGGCTAAATAGTACTCTGTGGTATATATACACCACATTTTCTTTATTTACTTAATAATTTATGGGCACTTAACTTGATTACATATCTTTGCAATTGTGAATTATGCTATGAAAAACATTTGCGTATAGGGGTCTTTTTGATAAAATGACTACTTTTCCTTTGGGTAGAAAAGAAGTGGGATTGCTGGACTAAATGGTAACTCTACCTTTAGTCCTTTGAGGAATCTCCACACTGTTTTCTGTAGAAGTTATACCTTCACAATCCCACCAACAATTTATAAGCATTCATTTTTCACTACATCCATGCCAAGATCTATATTTTTGAATTCTTAATAATAGCCATTTTGATAGGGTAAGGTGGTATCTTGTTATGGTTTTAATTTGTATTTCTCTGTTGATTAGTGATGCTGATCATTTTTTTTCACATGGTTTTAATTTGTATTTCTCTGTTGATTATGGTTTTAATTTGTATTTCTCTGTTGATTAGTGATGCTGATCATTTTTTTTTTCACATGTAGGTTGGCTATTTTTATATCTTCTTTTGAAAAATGTTCATGGTTTCAGCCCACTTTTTAATGGAATTATTATTTTTTTCTAATTGATTTCTTTTAGCTCTTTGTAGATTTTGGTTATTAGTCCTTTATAAGATGTATAGTTTATGAATATTTTCTCCCATTCTGCAGGTTGTGTACTTGTTCTGATTATTTCTTAGCTGTGTAGATGCTTTTTAATTCAATCAAGTCCCTTTTACTTATCTTTGTTGCTGCTGTAATTGTCATTGGGGTCTTAGGCCAATATCTAAAAGAGTTTTGCCCACATTTTGTTCTAGAATTCTTATGGTTCCATGACTTACACTTAAGTCTTTTATCCATTTCAAATTAATTTTTGTATAAGGACAAAACATAGGGGTCCAGTTCCATTCTTTTGCCTGTGGCTATCCAATTTCTCCAGCATCATTCATTGAACAGGGCTTCTTTTCCAGTGTCTGTTATTGTCTGCTTTGTGAAAGATGAATTTTACAAAGTGGCTGTACACATATGTGGATGGCTTTATATTTGGGTTCTCTGTTCTGTTTCATTGGTATATGTTTATGTGATGTGTGTAAAGATTTTCATAGTATTTACAGATGATATTTTGTATTTCTGTAGTATCAGTTGTACTATCTCCTTTTTCATTTCTAATGGAAGCTTATTTGGTTTTTTTCTTTCCTTGTTAATCTTGGAAGAGGTCTGTCAATTTTGTTTCTTTTGAAAGAAGTAACTTTGTGCTTCATTGATCCTTTGAAATTTTTATTTCTATTTCATGTAGTTCTGCTCTGAGTTTTGTTTCTTTCCTTCTGCTAGCGTTAGGCTTTGTTATTCTTTTTCTAGTTCATTGGGGTGTGACATTAGGTTGATAATTTGTGATATTCTCTTTCTCTCTTTTTATTTTTTATTTTTTGACATAAGCATTTAAGGCTTAGTACTTTCCCCTTAGCATTACTTTATCTATTTCTCATAGATTTTGAAAGCTTGTGCCATGTTTGCCATTCAATTTGAAAATACATTTTTTTTATTTCCATCTTGATTTTATCAATAACCCAAGGATCATTTAATGGCAGTTTTTGAATTACCATGTATTTCTAGTTTCATTTCATTGTGGTCTGAGAAAATACATGGTATGATTTTAATTTTTTAAAATTTGTTGAGACTTGTTTTGTGGACTAATATATAATCTATCTTAGAAAATGGTCTAGGTGCTAAGAAAAAATGCATATTCTGCAGTTTTGAGTAGAATATTTTTTAAATGTTAGGTCCATTTGTTAGACATCATTTTTAGGTCAAGTGTTTCTTTGTTGTTCTGCCTTGATGATCTGTCTAGTTCTGTTAGCAGTGCATTTGTGGCTCAGCAAGTAGGGCGCCAGCCCCATATACCGAAGATGGCAGGTTCAAACCCAGCCTCGGCCGAACCGCAAAACAAACAAAAATAGCTGGGCATCGTGGCCTGTAGTTCCACCTACTCTGGTGGCTGAGGCAAGAGAATCGCCTAAGCTCAGGAGTTGGAGGTTGCTATGAGCTGTGTGACACCATGGCACTCTACTAAGGGCGATAAAGTGAGACTCTGTCTATACAAAAAAAAAAAAAAAAAAGAATTTCCCAACTACTATGATGTTGCTATTTATTTCTTTCCTTTGATCTGGTAGAACATGTTTTATAAATCTTGTAACTCCTGTATTTGGTGCACATATATTTAGAATTGTTATATCTTCTTGTTTGAATAGATTCCTTTAGCATTTTAATGGCCATATTTGCCTGTTTTCTTTTTTGTGCCATTGTTGATGTAAAGTTTCTTTAATCTGATATGAGAATAGCTGCTCCTGCTCTGTTTTGGTTTCCATTTGCATGGAAATTTGGTTTTATTCCTTTGCCTTAAGTCTAAGAGAATTCTTTGTGAGTGATATGGGTTTCTTGGAGACAACATATAATTAGGTTGTGTTTTTCAATTCATTCAACCAATCTACATGATTTTTGGGAGCATTAAACTATTCACATTCAATGTTAATATTGATATACAAGATACTGTCTAGTCATCATTTTGATTATTACCTAGTTGCTTTGTTCTCTTCTCTGTGTTAGTTTTTTTATAAGAGCTATGAATTTTGACTTTTAGGCATCTTTACACTGCTGGGTATCAATTGTTCTGTTCTGTGTATAGAACACTTTTAAGCATTTCTTATAGGGAAGTTCTAGTGATGACACATTCCCTTAGTGTTTAATTGTCTGAAAAATACTTTATTTCTCCTTCATTTATGAAACTTACTTTTGCAGTATACAAAATTCTTTCCTGGAAGTTTTTACATCTAAGGAGATTAAAGATTGGACTCCATTAAATTCTGGCTTATAAGGTTTCTATTGAGAATTACATTGTTAGTCTGATGGTTTTCCTTTGTAAGTTATGTGATGTTTCAACTCATGGGTTATAGAAGTTTTTCCTCTGTCCATTGAGTAAATGACTTTATAATGCTATTTTTCACAATGAATCTCCTAGGTGTTGACGGAGCTTCTTCTGTATGAATGTCTAAATCTCTAGTAAGAACAGGGACGTTTTCTTCAATTATTCTTTCAAATAAGTTTTCTAAGATTATTTCCTTTTCTTCTTCACCCTCAGAAATTCCGCTGATTCTTTAGTTTAATTTTTTTTTTACATAATCACATGTTTCTCATACATTTTGTTTATTGATTCCTTTTGACTGTGTTAATTCAAGAGAGTTGCCTTCAAGCTCTGAAATTCTATCTTTTGCTTAGTCTAGTTTAATCTTAAAACTTTTCACTGGGTGTTGCATTTTTCCAAATGACTTTTCATTTCCAGAATTCTATTTTTTAAATTAAATATTGCTATCCCTTTAGTAAACATTTCACTCATTTTCTTATTTTTATGCTTTCTCCAAGTTGATTTTCCATTTTCTGTTCTATTTCATTAAACTTCCTTACAATTCATATCTTCATATGTTGAATTTTTTTTTATGGTTTTCAAAATATTTTGTCTTTTTTTTATAATTTTATTGAATCATAATTCTGTACATTGGTGCAATCATAGGCACAATTCGTATACATTCAGAAATGTTTTGATCATACTGTTACAGATAGCCTTCATGGCATTTTCTTGATCACTATATAAAGACATTGATACTCTACATTTAATAAGTTTTAACTTGTTTTACTACTACGTGCAGTTGAGATGGGGACGCTACACTCATGGTGTGCCGCCCTCTCTTCTACTTCTGGCACCAGGTGTTTCTGGTCTTTCAATGGCCTAGACCTTTAATATTTAACCCCTGGGCCAGCTGAAATTTCTCTGGGGCCTGCTTCTCCCCAACCCTCAGCTATATTAGGGCCTGAGCTGTAAACAGCAGGGCTTCACAACTTGCATCAGAAATTCAGTGTGATCTGGGGGGGGTGCCCTTACCCCATGTGGGCTATTTCCTCAGGCTAATGAGTCTGACCTGGGTCAAATGTCAGCAGTGGCCCCATTCTGCCAATAGGAAACAGTGCCATGGGGGTCAAGAAGTGAGAATAAAGTAAGGTGGCAATGTCCCATGGGATTTCCTTTCCTTAACCTTGACCTCTAAGTTCCTTAAATTTCCCTATTTGGGCAGCTTCTTCTGGTGCTAACGTTAAATAGTACTGTCCCTTTTCTAAAAAAAAAAAAAAAAAAAAAAAATAGAGCTCTCATTCACTGTCATCTTCAATCAACCCTAGGCAAAACCCATGACAAAATATCTCATTTATTTCCTAAAATGCACTCACCCTAAACTTTCTCTTCTGGTTCCTCATAAGCATGGCTCACAGTCAGGTGTCCGTGGTGGTTTTGGGGAGGAGAAGAGTGGGAGTGATAGGCAATTTACAGCAACCATGTGGGTAGTGGTTCTTTCCAGAGGGCTCCACTGGGCAGCTGGGAACTCTGGGAAGGCAGATGCTGTCTGGGGCATCACCTGACTCCCCCACCTGCAGAAACATCCTGGCCCTCTGGAGCCTGGGGATCTGATCATTAATAAAATGTTCAAAGTACAGTACAGTATATTGCAATTGGAAGCTAGTTTTCACTTCCAGAATGAAAGTTTTGTTCTTTTTTTTTGTTTCTGGCTAAGTGATTAACAACTCTAAAAATCCCCCAGAAACAAACCATTAATTTTGAAGAGGTTTAAAACTTGAACAGACTTAATGTAAATTATAGCAGGTCAAGGTGAAGTCACCCCCACAGCCTTCTATAGCCATGGCAGTGAACTCAAAGACCCACTTCTGTGCAGTCTGAATTTGCAGGGTTAAAAGCTTTCCTCAATCCTATTGGCTTTACAGGCCCCGCAGGTGGGGACAATTGGTATGAAGCTGAAATACAAGTGGGGAGGGAGAAGTACGGTGGAGAGAATTACAAATGTTGTCATCAAAGCTCACAATTCCCACAGGGTCACCTGGGCCACACAAGCCTTCATAGAGATGACACAGAACCCTCCCTCTCTCCCTCTATTGACCCCAAAAAACAACAAAAACAAAACAAACAACAGCCTTGAAGCCCATGCCCACAGTGTCTTTCACATCCAGCCTTGCCTCTTACCAAGCACGTGTAAAGGCACCTGCTTCCTCTTCTCCAGGTGATCAGATGGCCCCGAAGAGCTACTCACCGCTATGTCCTAACATGAGGGTTTATAGGTTTTGCTCTCAAAAGTATCCTGTACGGTACTTAGTCACTCTACTTGACTAACACAGAGAGGGTTAGAGAAAGATTAGGGTCTTCCAAATTGGACTCTTTGGTGGCCCTTACAGATCACTGGGATGGAAGAGGAGGCGATAAGAGGGGAGAAGGAGAAGGATTTCCCCACGGTGGGAATCCCGGGGCCAGCAATTCCCCTTCCCCTAGAACATTCAGAGTTCATCAGTTTTAAATGCTGGCTTTCCTTAAAGAAGGCTTCCTCCTGCTACTATATGTCAGAAACCACGGGTCAGGCAATGTCCCAGGGACCCTCCCCCGACTATCCTGAAGCAGTGCTTCTCAACCTTCCTAATGTCGTGAGCCTTTAATACAGTTCCCACAGGTTGAGAACTGCTGCCCTAAAGCCATATGGTTCTGTGTTCTGGTTCTAAACCTCTGCCTCATGAGCAGGGAGAACATGACAGCTACTGGCCTAAAAGAATGAGGGCAGCTTCTAAGGTTGTCTCATGCACTCACTTAATAGCTAAAACTTCAGGCTACAGTGACAACAGGTAAGGAGGTAAGGACACTCATAAAACAACTCAAATAAGTAGAAACATAAACTAGTTTGCCTTGCATTCTTTAGAATGTGAGGTGGTAACCAGGACTGTTAACAATATTCCACCATTTCTCCTCTTCTGAGGAACATGTCATGGTTGAATTTCTTCAAGAGGTCAAACGTGGTCATGTAATGTGTTTCAGCAAATAAATGGGGCATTGCCTCTTCTTGATGGAAGACTGCAAGAGCCAGTGAGCTGTGTGTCACACTCCTCTCTCCTTAGCCTGTGCCCGAGTGAGACCCTCACCTGCAGAGACAAACATATAGCAAACAATAAAACCGGGAAACAAACTGTTACTGTTTTAAACAGCTGTCAGTGAGGGATGTTTGTTACCACAGCACAACAGTCTATCCTGACCACACAGACAGGTTTCAGGTAAGAGAGCAACTTATGGAGAAGAAATTGTGTACTCCAGAGCCCAGTGTTTCACAAAATTAGTTCCAAAGAACACTGGCTCCTTGAGACATTTGTAGTCAAATAAATTCAGAAAAACTGCCTATGTCATCTCCTTCCTGAAGGGCCATATTTTAAGCACCAAGAATCCTGCAATAAAGAAATCATCTCACTTTAACATAAAATTTTCCTACCTGAAAACGCCCATGGAATGTGCATTTCATGGCATGTCAACTAACAGCTTCAGAATCGCAACTCTAGTCAATTTAAAAACATATACATGAATATCCAGATACAAATATATTCTTAGTTACCGACCAGTAACCAATTTAGAGATTCTAGTGACCTATTCTTGGTTAAAATATTATTAATTTCATGGCATAGCTATTTTGGAAAGCAATCTGGAAATTCCTTATAAAGTTAAACATATATTCACCATATGATGCGGCAACCACACTCTTAAATATTTATCCAGTGTAACGGAAACATACATTCACACAGAAATCCTTATGTGAATGTTTACGGTGGCTTTATTAATAATTACCTCAAACTGGAAACAACTTTAATGCCCTTTAATGGTTAAATCACAAACTCAGCAATAAAAAGGAACAAACTACCCATAGGCTTGGCAACATGGACAAATCACAAATGTGCTGTGCCAAGTGACAGAGCCAGACTCAAAGGAATCCTATGTGATTTCATGTGTATAGCATTCTGGAACACAGGAATACTCCTCAGTGACTGCCAGAGGCAGGAGTATAGGAGTGTGTGGCCCAGCAACATGACAGGATGCTTCAGGCTGGGATGAAGGGATCTTTTAAGCATCATCAGGAAACACAGAGGGACAATTCTCATAGACTATCGTAGTTCCTGGTTCCATCACCTTGAAGCTTCTACTCAACCCATCTTTGTTTGAATGAGATGTTTCTCTAAAACATACTGTTAAGCACCCTGTTTTATAAAAGCAGAAATAGCATGGAGGGAAGGGGCAGAGCCCAAAGTTAGTCTCGTGTACAGGCTCTCAGCTACCGTGTGTGAGGCGCTGTGCCAGTGCACACTCCCTCTGCCAGTCCTGGCAGACACCCTGTGAGAAAGGCACCACTGCCCTCCTGCTTACAGACAGGCAAATGGGGCTCGGGGAAACTGAGCAACTCGGCCAGGCACCACAGGTCGGGAGTGATCAAAAGCACTAGCTCAAATCTTATCTATACTTCCAGCAACTCCTCTCTATCATTTTCCAACTCTAAAAACTGACACCTCTAGGATGTGTAATCAACAAGACAGACAGTAACGGGGTTGGCAAGGACATGGAGCAACTGGAATTCTCATGCATTGTTGGGGAAGAGTGTAAAATGACACAGCCACTGTGGAAAACAGGCTGACAGTTCTTCAAATAGCTAACAGGGGTTATCATAGGACCTAGTAATTCCAGTCCAAGGCATATACCCATGAGAAATGCAAGCATAAATCCACATAGAAACCTACACACAAATGTCCACAGCAGCATTATTTATAACAGCCCCAAAGTGAAAAACAAGCTCAATTTCCACTGTGATGAATGGATAAATAAAACGTGGCATGTTCATATAATGGCTTATGACTCAGCAACGAAGAGGAGTGAATACTCTAAAACACTGTGGTGGTGGACACACAACTCTGCAAATAACGCGGAAAGCCACTGGGCTGAACATTTCTGAAGACAAATTATTTGCTATGTGAATTATATCTTTATTTTTATTTTTTATTTTTGAGACTGAGTCTCACTTTGTCACTCTGAGTAGACTGCTGTGGCATTGTCATCGTAGCTCACAGCAACCTCTAACTCCTGAGCTCAAGGGATTGGCTTCCCTCAGTCTCCTGAGTAGCTAGGACTATAACTGCCCGCCATGATGCCTGGCTAATTTTTCTATTTTTAGTAGAGATGGGGTCTCACTCTTGCTCAGGTTGGACTCAAACTCCTGAGTTCAAGTGATCCTTCCACCTTGGCCTCTCAGAGGGCCAGGATTACAGGTGTAAGCCACCACGCCCCACCTGTGAATTATATCCTAATAAAGCTGTTTTTCAAACTAACCCAGTTAAATTCTACATTGCTAAAAACGAATGAGAGGGGAACATGGAACAGAAGATCCAACACAACACATAATCCCAAGTGCTCGGTAGCTGCCTTGAGCATGCATGGTAAGATTTAACTCGGAAGCAGACTAAAAATACTAATTGTATTTTTACTTAGGCTAATGTTAAAATTAGTATGTAGTCCTCAGCTACTGTCAGCTGAGAGCAGAAGGAAGCAGCCTACTTAACTGGTAGGTGGAAAGAAGAAACTTACCATGGGGGAAAAATAAAGCAGAAAGCCCAGTGAAAAAAGCTATGAACAGATAGTGATGTTCACTCTTCATACATGTTTCTGGGAGGGGGGGGATGAAATGCAAATACTGACCGCTGGTGCATGGGTGACATTTTGTCTGTGCAAGAAGACAGAAGCATCCTGCCCTGACCAGGCACAAAGCTGAGGCTGCCGGTGCGAGCGTGGTGACAACTGCATTAACCTTCTCCCACAGGAGTTATTTTTTATCCTAACACACTTGTCAAAATGTCACCGCATTACTTCACCTCCCCACATCCGCCCACAAGTTCCTCTCAGCTGGAGAAGAAAGAGCAGTGATTAGAGCAGGGCAGCCCCAGGGCGAAGAGCTGCTCTGTGTTGACAGTCTGACCCAGCTCTCGGACAGGAGGAGGTGGGAGGCAGACACAGGTCAGGCCACACCCACTGCCAGTTTCCAGCCAGGGGCACAAGCAAGCGCTAATGGCATCCCAGAAGCCCACACCAGTGGCTCACCAGAAAGCTGACATTTGGCACTGTGTTTAGTTAACTACACACAATGAGGTGTTCCTGCCACAAATGAGTCTGCCCTTTCCTGCTTCCTGCCAGGGCAGTCCCCAGGCTACGACGGGACAGGGGGCGCCCCCAAAGGAATCCTAGTGGCCAGGGAACTCCTAAGGGCTTTAGAAATGAAATGGGTTTTTTTTTGTTGTCTTCCTAGAAATACATACAGATGCTCCTGACTTATCCTGATGTAGGTCACTACAAAAGTTTTGAGACAGACCACGTCATGGTCCCTTATTTCACTTCCAAGGAACACAGCTGACAGAATCCTTTCTGATTCACCCATGCAAGCTTCACCTCACTCGGCTTCTTGGCGCTGCTGTGAGGGCTTCATTTGTTTCTGTCCATGCAGATTTTATGTTTTCATCTTTCTTGGTTTTTTTGTATCTCAAAACTTTTGTAATGACATAAACCCATCATAAGTCAAAGACACCGTAGCTAAAAATGCATTTAATGCTGCCAGCACAGCATATAATCCCCAATGGGATTTTCCCACATTATGAAGGTATGAGAGTCATACAAATTCATTAGAAACTGTACCACTCTACTTACAATCAGTTTATGTCCTAAGACCATTATAAAGTCAAAAAGTCAAAAATCTGGCTCAGTGCCTGTGGCTCAACGGGCTAAGGCACCAGCCACGTACACCTGAGCTGGCAGGTTCGAATCCAGCCCGGGCCCACCAAACAACAATGACGGCTGCAACCAAAAAATGGGCGGACATTGAGGCGGGCGCCTATAGTCCCAGCTACTTGGGAGGCAGAGGCAGGAGACTCGCTTGAGCCCAGGAATTGGAGGTTGCTGTGAGTTGTGATGCCACAGCACTCTATTCAGGGGGACAGCTTGAGGCTCTGTCTCAAAAAAAAAAAAAAAATAGTCAAAAAGCCTTAAGTCGGACCATTGTAAGTTAGGAACTGTATAGTGAATGGGTAAACAAACTATAAGATATTAGCCATCCACAGAAAGGAAGGAAATTCTTGACACATATCAAAACATAATGAGCTGTGAAGAAATTACATTAAGTGAAATAAGGTAGACATGAATGACACATGTTGTATGGTTCTAGTCATACAAGGTGCCCAGAGACAACAGACAGACCTTATTTTCTACATTCCGATGCTTTAACTTCTGGGGCCTTCCTGGCCCTGGAGAGGCTGCTAGTTCCTGAGAGTGCAAACAGCTTGCTCAGAGCACACCTTTCAATTGCAAACCTCGCCGTCCAGAGCCCAACTCCACCCACCTCCATTACTGACCCATGGCTACAGGGCTACCACCCACTTGCCTGACCACTCCAGGGCCAATCCAAAGGAACCATCACAGCCAGAGGAGCCCAAGGAGGCCTGACGACTGCATGTGCTGCAATGAGACTGATTCTGGGACACAGAAAGGATGTGAGGGGAAACTATGGCCCTCCAAGTGGAGCGTGGACTGTGACGTGTGGAAGGTACCGCATGGAGGTGCCGTGTTAGCACTGGGAGTAATGGGTGTGGGCACATGAGAGGTCTCTGTACTCTATCACCAACTATTCTAAAATCCAAAGTGCAGTAAGGGGGGAGGGAAGGGGTGTGTGACACAATGAGAAAACTTGCTTTATCTTTGGCGCAGGTTCCTGGCACAGAGTTCCTACAACCCTGATTACTCCCTGAGTGACAGGGCTGCTAGGAGCATCTTTTGTTTCAATATTTGGTCTTTGTCTTCCTCCCCAACACAGTTCCTAATCCTTTGGACTTTCTTGGGTGATAAGAGAGTCTTTTGTTCCAATAAGGTGACTCTCAGTGGCTCCTGGGTAGGAGCTGGTCCCCAGAAAGACCAACCATGAATAGAAATTTGGAACTTTTCAGTCCCACCAGATAAGGTGGAGAAGAGGAAGGAGAGAGAAGCTGAAGACTGAGTTAAAAGTTGATCATGCCTATGTGATGAAGCTTCCATGGCAGTCCCTAAAAGGTGGAGCTCAGAGCACTTCTGGTCGGTGAACACATCCATGTACCTAGAGGGTGGGCACCCCAACTCCATACGGGACATAAGCTCCTTTTCTTTCTTTGGCTGCTCATCTGTTGTTATTTGTTTGTTTTAGAGATAGGGTCTTGCTCAGTTGCCTAGGCTGTAGTGCAGCAATACAATCATAGCTCACACTGCAGCCTCAAATTCCTAGGCTCTAGCGATCCCTTTGCCTCAGCCTCCCAAGTAGCTGGGACTACAGGCGCCTGCCACCACACCTGGCTTATTTTTCCTATTTTTTATAGAGATGGTACCTCACTATGTTTCCCAGGCTGGTTTTGAACTTCTGGCCTCAAGCAATCTTCCTACCTTGGCCTCTCAAAGTGCTGAGATAACAGGAGTGAGCCACTGCACCCAGCCTTTTATTAATAGGATAAACTGGTAAACATAAGTATTTGCCTTAGTTTTAATTATTGAATGTAAGGAGAGGCTCACAGAGCACTCAGACAGAAGCTGTGGGTGACCTAAGGATCAGCAATCTGCAACCGTCATCTGCAGAGGGAGAAATCTTGTAAGGCTAAACCTTTTTCTTGTAGGGTCTGCACTAACTCCAGTTAGATAGTGTCAGAACTGAATTGAATTACAGGATACCCAGTTGGTGTCTGCAAAAAATTGGAGAACTTCTTGGTGAGGGGGAAAAGCCCCACACATCTGGCATCAGAAGTGTTCTGTATGGAGAGTGAGTAGTGATGGAAAACAGTTGGTTTTTCCTATACAGTATGACACGTGGAGATGGAATACACATCCCCAAACATCTTCAAACTAGAAAGATGCTGTCTACAACAGCAACAATTTATTGCACCTGCTCATTAATGAGACAAAAAAAGCCCTTCAGGGATAGACTCACACAGCGTAACACCTGCCACCAAGCACATTCCTGGGGACTATGAAGGCCGCTGATTGAATTTCTGACAGCATTATAAGCAAGTGGCACAATGTTTGCCAAATATTGCAAGTACATAATCTGCAGCAGGAAATTTAGCCATAAGAGACTGTCTGCATACATCAGGGGAAAGGGGGAAGTATCAAATACACAAGTGTCTGGGTACCACTTTTCCTACAAAGAAAAGAAAATACTGAACTGCTTCCGCTCTCTATCCCACCCACAGCAAATGTAAATTCCATGGCTCCTGAGCCAGGACAGCACCAAGGCACATTTAGTTGGGAAGCATCAGAAATGATGGTCACCATCATGGAAGCCTCCTAGTAACTGGAATTATAGACACATGTGGATCAAGGCAGAACCACCCAAAGGTGGCCAAGGTGATCTCTGGGGTGAATGGGAATTCCATTCTAGGAAAGAGGTTGACTCCAGCTGACCAGGGAGGTCACCTGCCCAAATAAGGGAAGCCTGCACTGGGACTAGAGGGACTGTATAGAACTCTGGCACCTGCAGAGAAATGAACCGTGTGACCCACAGGGAGTGCAGCAGAGAATGAGTGGGGAGGATGCCAAGTACCCACAGAGCTGGTGGGAAGGGCAAGGTTAAGTCCAGGGGAATCCTCCACACACAGGCCAACTCAAGGGCAGAGATCTGGCACAAAGGGATGAAAGGCCATGACCTGGGTAGACCCAGGAACCCCAACACGAACAGTCCCTGATGCCGCTAATGTCTCTGTCCTCAGAACACTAATCACCTTGGTACAGTGACTTCCTGGCATGGACAGGTGCAGTTTCCCTGCCCTGCATTCACCCCCCTTCTCCTAAGCACAGACACAGATTTTTCTCTCAATACCCCCCAACTCTTAGTCCCTGAGGCCTGCATGGGACCCTCTCAATTTCAGGAGAAAATGCAGAATGTGCCACAGCCAGTCACAGTGAACCTTGTTCACTCTGTGGATGCTCCAGCAGAAGCCCCAGAGGGAAGCAGGAGAAAGACCCTACGGCATCCTGCTTACATAAAGATGACTGTGAAGCTGCTGGGTCACCCCACGGAGCCTTGGTGAGACCCAGAGCTAGAAGAAAGCCAAGTCTTGATGAAGCTGGTCACATGGATACAACCTACCTCACTCAGGCTCTCAACCACTCAGGCCAAGACGTTCCTTCTGGTGTCCTTTTGGCCAATCCCAGTTAGATGTTCTGCCTCTGGTAATGTAGGAGTCCTGGTTCATTCCAGAACCAGCTACTCCTCTTCCTAGGCTACAAACTCCTCAATGGTATAAAGCATGTCACACACCTTGGTGCGTCCCCAAAGAACAATGTGATGCCCTCCCCGAGATAAGTCCCACACAAATCTGGGGTTGCATGGAACCACTGGGAGGGCAGGCGCATCACCCACGGATGGTCAGAGGGAGGCTGAGGAATACTCAGGCAAGGGCAGCCACTCAAGAGGAAACAAGAAAAATCCAAGAGGTCACCCTCAGAACAGTAAAGAACCAAATCTTAAAAAGGCTTAAGAGGAGGCTGATGCTACATTTTATTTCTGGTTTAAGTCTTAAGAGGTCAGTAGGGCACACTTGAACGCAGTGACTGCCAAAAGGCAGTACACATCATTCGGCCCTAAGCAGCTCCGGGTCCTCCCACGGGCCACGTATGCTGCAGACCAAACAGACAATTTTCATAAGTCGATGTGACCTTAGCTTTGAAATAGCTGGCAGGTCTCGTTAAAATGAGCCTAATGATCTGTTTATGTGGTTGCTCTTACGTTAACTATTATAATAAAAAAAATTAAAAGAAGCTAGTCTTTCTCTAAGTTCCTTCTACAGATGTTGATAAGCAGAGCTTTGAAGTGGTTTACGAACCTGAGAGACACATAAAAGCTACTCTTGGGAGACAAACACCTCCTATATCTCCTCCTAAAATTACAGAGTGATTTAGCCTGAGAAAAATGACAAGATTACAGCTATACACATTGTTCAAGTTTAGGTCTCTTTTTTCATGAGAAAATACTATTCTAATATTGAAATTATATTTTGGTGGTTCATTTTGGCTTGCCCCAATAACAGGAGATTAGAATAGGATCTCTTCGAAAGCAAACTTGAAACTAACCTATAAAACTATATTAAAGTCGAGGACAAACAGACCTACTCTCATCCCTGTTTGTAGTTCTTGTAGGAAAGAAAGGGATACGGAGAGGAAAACACACTCTTACATCGTTGGTGGGACTGCAACCTAGTACAACCTCTATGGAAAGTACTATGGAGATTCCTCAAAGAACTAAAAGTAGGTCTATCATTTGACCCAGCAATCCCCCTACTGAGTATTTACCCAAAGGAAAAACTGTCATTTTATCATAAAGACATTTGCACTCAAATGTCTGTATCGGCACAACTCACAATTACAAAGATGTGGAAACAACCCAAGTGCCCATGAGTACGTGAATGGTTAATAAAATGTGGTATATGTACATCATGGGAGTACTATTTGGCCATTAAAAAAAAACCAGTGACCTAGTGTCTTTTGTAACAACCTGCCTGGGCCTGGATACCATTCTCATAAGAGAAGTACTGCAAGAATGGAAAAACAAACACCACATACTCATTACCAAATGGACCTAATCAATCAACACTTATGTGCACATAGGGAAGTAAAACTCAATGGAAATCAAGTAGGGGGGAGGGGAGAAGGGGAGATGGGTACATTCACATGTAACAGGTACAATGCATACATCTGGGTGAAGAGCACACTTACAATATACAAAATCAAAGTTTTTTGACTTAAAATATACAAAAGCAAACTTTGTAACCAAATGTACGTACCCCAGAAACATTCTGACATTTAAAATGAAAATAAAAAAATAAAGGAAAACAGAATTTTAAAAAGAAGAAAGAAATTCAAACCTGAGGTAACTTAAGCCGTTCCAACTAGCTAGTCCCAGAGAGGGACACAGAACATTGGAAACCGTTCCCTGGCCCAACCCTCAGGAGAGAACTACTGGGCAAGTGCCACGCTGTCCAGGCTGTGTGGGCCCTGGCCCCAGTGGGGAGTCAGCCTGGCTTGATCTTTAAAGAAATCCATCGTCTTTATAAGAGTCATGGGGAAACGTGTCAAAAATGCAGATTTCCAGCCCTTGTGAGTCCGGAGTGGATCCCGGATACCCACATTTTAAAACTATCCTCAGTTGTACCTGCTTTTCTCTGGTCAGCTGAGCATGCAGTGACTTGAAGAAAATGCAGTCGGGCCCCCCTGTTTAATAAACCTTTGATTATTATTATTATTACTACTACTATTACTATTATTAAAACAGAGTTCTTCATATGCCTAATTGCCAAGAATGGAACAAGACTTCCCAGAACCTCATTTTACACCTGAAGAAACTGAGGCCACAGAAATTAAGGAAAGGAG
This sequence comes from Arctocebus calabarensis, assembly GCA_963573935.1. NCBI lineage: Eukaryota > Metazoa > Chordata > Mammalia > Primates > Lorisidae > Arctocebus > Arctocebus calabarensis. Next base: position 23,201 of record CAUYON010124776.1, read on the forward strand.
TTCTGACATCACCTAGCTTGGCTGGCTGTTAGAAGGTGGTATAAAGAACAAAGCTCTAGACAGGTGTCAAAAAGCCCTATCTCAGTTACTGACTTCTTCCAGACAACCTTTCCTTTGAACCCACAAAATCCCTTTTAAAATGAGACTTAAAAAATAAGAATATGCTAAAATCCCCTAACTGTCCCTTCAAGTAGCCACTAGTCACATGTTCTATTTAAATTTCAATTATAATTGACTACAATAAAATAAAATTTAAAAATCTAGTTCCTGAGTCATACCAGCCATAGTCATGAGCTCAGTAGCCATGGGAGGATGGCAGCTGCCCCAGTGGACAGCACAGATTTGGAGCATTTCCAGCATCACCGACATAGGTACAACTTCAAGAACTGCTTTTACATCCCTTTTAACATCAGTAGAAAATGTTGATTTAATCCTTTTGGATTAAACCCAGCATGCAATCAAAATCACACACACACACTGAAAGTGTTCTCACTTATCCAGTATGTGACATATAGTTTTAGCATCACTAGTCACACCAAACAAGTCTGGGTCTATTATGCTAAGAAAAACTCTGGCTTTGAAATATCTGACCAGCTACACAAGCCAGCCTGGAACTCCCACTGGCACGTCACTCCGTAAGTACACACGTGCCAGGCCTGCCGAGCAGGAGGCACAGCGAGAGACTGCACCTCAGTTTCTCTGTATAATACGGGGCCCAGGCAGGTACCCCCATGACTGTTGCAGCTCTAACATTCTATCCTTTTATGAGCTAAGTCAGCAGATTGTAACTTCACTTCCTGCATTATTACGTACTGAGCACTCATGTGCCAGGACGAGAAGTGGGGTTCAGAGTCTATTCCCCAGGGCTCTGCCAGGAGGGACCATAGCATGGCTCAGACCCCCACAGTGGGAGGGCCACGCCAGGCAGGCCAAGCAGGGGGACCCACGAGGCACTGAGGAGCTCAAGCTCTCTCCATGCAGCTCTGGGCCTGTCACAGACTCTTAAGCCTGCTCAGCCTTCCCTTGGAGTTTCTACTCCCGCTGTGTTACAGCAAAGACTCCCGACCGCTTATTTCCAGTTGCTGACCTAGGGCAGGCCGTTTCCCCTTCCAAAGGGGGGCATGGCCTAAAGTAGTCTCTACCTCAGTGAGTTTCCTCTTGCCCCAGGCACCAGGACACACCTAACACAGCTGCCCAGGGAGGGAGAACAGCCCCTCGAGGGGTCTAGAACCAGAGGGTGGCCAGGAGCTCTTTCTAAGGGCATGTGGCTGCACGTGGGGTGGCAGGAAAGGGGGGAAAAGCGTCCATGAGCACAGTGGCAGCAGCCATGTCTGATTTTAGCAAAAGGGACAACCTCTGCCTCTCTTTCCAGACACTGGCTTCCCACCTCGTGGGCACTGGCCTCTGCTGGGAAGCATCTGACAGCCACGGGTCCACCATTCTGCCTGTGACAGGAGTGTCCGTGACCATGGCCCCAGGCAGGTGCAAGCCCTTCCTCTCACAGCCAGCAGAATCCCAGCCTGGGACACACATGGAAGCCAAGAGGCCTCTGGGAACACCACGTGGTTCCAGCGGACCACAGTTGCTGGCCAAAAATTAGAAAATTCATTTTATCCACTATGTGTTTTGTTTTACCTTTTGGCCAAGGAAAAAAACCTTAGGCAAATCACCTAATTTCACAGAAACACTACATCTCAGTGGCAGAAGAGAGGAGCCCGTCCTGAGGTTTTACAATGAGGAGTCCCAAGCCAAGTGAGAGTGCCTTGCGAGAACTCTGTAGAGGCCTCTCATGCCCACCTCTCTAATTATGCAGCCATGGGACCCAGGCCTTTGCAAACTCCCTCTGCTAAAGAACCCACTTCTTTTCTTATAATTGATACATCATAATTTTTTAATACTGTACATATTTATGGGGTACATGTGATTCTTTGATTTGTACCTACAAATGTGCAACAATCTAGTCAGGGAAATTAGCATATCCATCACTTCAAACATTATTTGTGTTGGGGACATAAATCTTCTCTTCTAGCTATTTTGAAATATACAATAAATTGTTGTTAACTATACTTAGCCTACTGTGCTATAGAAAACTAGAACTTATTCCTTCTAATTGTGTGTTTGTACCCACGACCAACCCCTTTCCAATTCTGCATACACCCCCAGCCTCTGGTAACTATCCTTGTACTGTTTACCATCATGAGATTCACTTCTTCAGCTCTCACATGAATGAGAATGTTTTGTCTCTCTGTGCCTGGCTTACTTGACTTAACATGATGACTTCCAATTCCATCCATGTTGCTTCAAATGACAGAATTTCACTCTTTTTTATGGCTGAATAGTATTCCTTTGTATAGATGTAGCACAGTTTCCTTATCCATTCATCCTTTGATGGACATATGTTGCCTTTTGTGAATACTGATAAAATAAACATGGAGGTGCAGGTATCCCTTTGGTATACTGATGTCCCTTCCTTTGGATAAACTGTCAGGAGTGGAATCACTGGATTTTATAGTAGTTCTATTTTTAGGTTTTTGAGAAACCATCATACTGTTTCTCATAGTTGCTGTACTAATTTACATTCCCACCAGCAGTGTGTAAGAGAATTCCCTTTTCTCCACTTCCTCAACCTCATTAAAAAGTGGGCAAAGGGTCTAAAATTTTTTTTTTTTAGAAACAGAGTCTCACTCTATCGCCCTTGGTAGAGTGCCATGGAGTCACAGCTCACAGTAACCTCCAGCTCTTGGGCTTAGGCGATTCTCTTGCCTCATCCTCTTGAGTAGCTGGAACTACAGGCGCCCGCCACAATGCCCAGCTATTTTTTGATGCAGTTTGGCTGGGGCTGGGTTTGAACCCACCACCCTCGGTCTATGGGGCCAGCGCCCTACTCGCTGAGCCACAGGCACATACAAATGGAAAGTAAGTATAAGAAAAAATGCTCAATGCTGCTAATCACTAGGGAAATACAAATCAAAACCACAATGAGATACCTTCTCATCCCAGTCACAAAAGCTATTATCAAAAAGACAAAAAACAAATACTGGCAAGGATGCGCCTTATGTCTTATTTCTCATCCATGGTCCTACAGTGGACAACTTGTGTGCATCTCACACCACCTGTGCACCACCAGCTCTATGTCACTTGAGGAGGCCACTCACCCATACTGGGAGGCCAGGGGACACTATGCAAGTCTCGACAAGCATCTTGAGGTGGATGGTAAAACACAGTCCCTGGCCAGGCTAGCAACTTCTAAGAGTGCACGTCCCTGCTTACACCTGGGGCCCTCCACAAGGTCCTCAGGATCTGTTCTAATTCTCCCAGAGCTCTGGACTATTCCATCTTGGGCAAGTAGGGCTTGAGGCCCTGAGCCAAGTGGAGTGTGATGCACTTTTGCGGAGAAAACTGCCAGGAGAGCATGTGGGAGACAGCCTCTGCTTGCAGCAGCTCTCCTCTCTGAAGGTGGGTCACGGCCACAACAGAGAAGGGTGCGTGACTTCACCAAACTCCCAGGAACACTGCATAGTCCAACAATACTGAAAGCCTCTTATCAAGAAAGCAGTTACACATACTGACATAAAATTGTATCGTGTGATTTTCCTACACTGAACATTAACATACCCTTTCTTTCCTTTGCAGTGTACCTCTAAAAAGGTGCTTATGCTTCCTCACAAACAGTTGTCCTATTAAAATTATGTCTTTCTTACTTAAAAAAAAAAATTTATTGTGGTAAAGTGTACATAACATGAAGTTTACCATTTAACCATTTTAAGCTTGAGTATATTCTCAATGTTGTATAACCACCACTAATATTTCCAGAATTTTTTATCCTCTCTGAAAAACAATTCTGAACCTATAAGCAATAACTCCCTTCCCTAGCCCCTGGTAACCTCTATTCCACTATCTGTCTCAATGAACTTGACTATTCCAGACACCTATAAATGGAGGCTTATTTTACTTAGCATAATGTCCTCAAGGTCCATCCATGTTGCAGCATGTGTAAGAATTTCATTCTTTTTCAAGCTGGATAACATCCCATTGTACATATATCACATTCTTCTTATCCGGATATTCGTCGATGGACATTTGGGTTGCTTCCATCTTTTGGCTATCATGAATAATGCTGTTATGAACGTTAGTTTACACATAACTGAGTCCCTGTTTTCGATTCTTTTGGAAACTGGAGTGAAATTGCTGGATCACATAGTAATTCTATGTTCAAATTTCTGAGGAACTATCAAACTGTGTAGCTGCACCATTCTGGATTCCCACCAGTGATGTACGGGGACACCAACTTCTCCACATCCTTACTCCCCCATGTTAGTTTCAATTTTTTGAAAATACCCATCCTAACAGGTGTGAAGTGGTTTCTGTGATTCTGACTTGTATTTCTCTGATGACTAAAGACAGGGAGCATATTTTATGTGCTTACTGGCTATTTGTATACCTTCTTTGGAAAGATGTCTACTCAAATTCTTTGTCTGTTTTTGGACTGAGTTGCTTTGGTTTTTTATTATTAAGTTATAGGAATTCTTCCTATTTTCTAGATATTAATTCCTTATCAAATAATAGTCTGCAAATATTTCCTCCCATTGTGTAAGTCGTCTTTTTACTCTCTTCATAGTGTTCTTTGATGTATAAAAGTTTTTAATTTGGGTGAAATCTAGGTTATCTTTTTTCCCCCTTTTATTGTCTGTGTTTTTGGTGTCATACTCAAGAAGACATCGCCTAGTTCAAGGCCATGAAGATTTCTCACCTGTGTTTTCTTCTAATAGCTTTATAATTTTAGATCCTACATGGAGACCTTTGATCCATTTTGCATTAACTTTGTATAAAGTATTAGGTAAGAATCTAACTTTACTCTTTTGTGTGTGTGGATATCCAGTTTTCCCAGCACCATTTGTTAAAAAGACTGTCCCTTCCTCATTGAATGACTTGCCATGCTTGTTGAAAATCAATTGACTGCTGATGTGAGGGTTCATTTCTGGGCTCTCTCTGGTTTATATATCTGTCCTTATGCCAATACCACACTGTTGTGATTACTACTGTTTATAGAATATTTTGAAATCAGGAAGCATGAGTCTTCCAACTTTGTTCTTTGTCAAGACTGTTTTGGCTATTCAGGGTCCCTTGAGATCCCATATGAATTTAGGGTTTTTTTTTTTTTTATTTCTATAAAAAACACCACTGGCAGGGATTACACTGAATCTGTAGATCATTTGAATAATACTGTCATCTCAACAATATTAAGTTTTCCAATTCATGAACAAGGGATGTATTTCCACTTAATTTATAACAAAATATTCTATAGTTTGTACAGCCAGTCCCTGAGTTACAACCATTTAATTTACATATAACTTCCACGTATGAACAGAGGCTATTACAAGTAATAGGAAAATAAATGTACCTGTTCCAACTTACATACAAATTCACTTAAGAATAAACCCACAGAACCTATCTCATTCATACCTGGAGACTGCCTATACAAGTCTTTGACTTATTTGGTTAAGTTGATTCCAGAGTATTCTTTATGATGCTATTGCAAATGGAACTTCTTAAAAATGTTCTTTTCAGATTGTTCAATGCAAGGGTATAGAAATAGAACTGAATTTTGAATGTTGATTTTATATCCCTCAACTCTGCTGAATTCTTTTATTAGTTCTAATACTTTTTGAGCATTCTTTAGGGTTTCTGCATATAAGATCATGTCATCTGTAAACAGAGATAATTTTACTTCTTTCCTTCCATCTTTTATTGAAACCTTTTATTTCTTTTCCTTGTTTAACTTCCAGCTATATGTGGGACAAAAGTAGCTGTTCTTTCTACTTTTGTGATATAATGTTTGTTATTTTCTTAAATAGCCATGAAAATTTTTCATGTTTTACCTAGAAAAATAAAGAGGTAGAAACCTTATGTAGTTACACAAAATGTTTTAGAAATACGGAGCCACCCCCCCCCCCAAAAAAAAATACTAAGCAAGGACAAAAGTGATAGAGCCAAGTGTAGAGACCCACCCAAACAGAACCATCCATCCTGCCCAGGAAGGAATGAATGCACCAATCCCAACCCCTCTGAACTTTTATATTCCCACCCACCTTAACCCACATGCTGACTTCTTTTTTGAACTCAGCCCACTTGCACGCGTTGCAGACACAGAACCTGGACTCCGCTTCCTTTTGTTCATGTTTCAGAATAACCTTCTCATTTCCAGTCCTTAACCTTTCAAAAAGTCTGATAACAACTCTACTAGATGTCCTCTTGGAAGGTGCCAATGTAGGACCCCCAACTCTCCAGGCAGTGGCCCCTGGACCTCCGATCACAGGTGGGGTATGGGAGGAAGGAGGCTGGGACTCCAAGAGACCAGCCAAGTGCAACACCAGCGAGGGTAAGTGGGAACAAGCCAAATCAAGGCCAGTCAGGTGAGCACTGGAGCCCCAAACAGCACCTAACCAGGACAGAGGAGCCAGTGCCCATAAAAGGCAATCTCCCAGAACAGAAAGAGCTGACTGAGGAAGAAGGACACCACAGTCCACCAGCCTGAGTGACCAGGGAATGCAAGGCTCTTGGCTGGTTCTGGTCCTTCTTCACCTTATTTTCTAATTGCATTGATCATTGCTCTGTGTGTGTATCTCTGTGTGTCCTTGAATGCGTTTTATAAATAACCTCCAATTTACTTTTAGCAAGGCAGAGCAGCATTAAACAACCAGTAAATGCAGTCAGAGCCCTAGTAAGTAGCTATTTTTGTTTTCACTTAGAGGACAAAATGTCAAAGTACAGCCACAATGAAAAGGCGAGAAAACACCCCTCCTCCCCCACTGGCCGGTGGATCTGCCCCTCTGCAGCTTTGTGAGGCTTTCTGGCTGAGAGGCTCAGAGATGGGGCTGTGATCTGACCGAAAGATGAGAAGGTCTGTTGTTTGGTTGTGGTCAGGCGGCGTCCACACCACACACCCTTTCATCTGCTGTTACATTTCTGCCTAATAAGCAGCACCACAGAGCAGAAAGGAAGTGGAAATTGAAGCTCATTTTTGTTAAGCATAACATTTTCACTCAAACACTGCTTCTAGCACTTTCATCTAGCAACTCAGAACCCCACACTTCAAATCAAAAGGAGGACAATTCTAGGTGAAGTAAAAGAAACCCACACCTTCCTCTAAGCCACAAAAATGAGGGCAAGAGAGCCAAGAAAGTTTCAAAAAAATGCTGAAATGTCCTTTTTTGTGCCATGCCACATGAAGGACCCCCGAATTAAAACCAAGTTTTGTCATGTGCCTCAGAACCTGGAGAGCCCAGGCAGAATTATTTTTTTTCGTTTTAGGGCAGAAAAGGAGAGTAAAGCAATTTTTTAATCTCAATTCCATTTCCAAACACTTCTACCCAACTATGATCACTACGTTGCACCTGGCCCCAGATGCACCCCTAGTCAGCACCTGCCTATATCACACACTCAGTTGTGAGTCCATACACCTAAGCAAAGGCAACAGATAAGATGAGGCAGAGCCTTCCGGGAGAAGGTTCTCACCTGTGCCCTGGGCTTGGCTGCCCTGTAAGGGCGGGGGCGGGGGGGCCTCAAAACCCAGCGTTGAGGTCCTTCTGGGATGACGCAGCCTGCTCTGTGCACGGGACTTGGGGAACACACACCCTGTACTGAAGCCCCTGCGCCAGGCCCACCACCTTCTGTAGGGGCTGAATTCCCTTCATTTCCTTTTCCATGTATTTTCCCCTCTGTGCAAGAGGCTTTCAAATTGGAAATTAGATAAGCCAGAAACATCAGCCAAAGAAGGAAGTTCTCCACATGGTCTGGGAGCAAGCTTAGTGTGGGTCCCTGGGGAAGCAAGTCCAAGGCGGGCACTGCCCCAGCATACTGTGGCCCTTCCCCCCCCCCAGTCCTCAGAGACTGCCCACACCCCTGCTTGTGGCAGGCAGAGGGCCCCTTCAGGGCTTCGATGCGTGACAAAGTCTGGACAGAGTGAAGGCGAGTTGGCCTGCCAAAACCCACAGTCTCAGCCTGCAGGGCCCAGAGCCCGGACTGCACAAAGAGGGACACGGAAAGCAGCTCTCACCACCTAATTTAGGACAGCCAGGGAAACGGGGAGAGAAGTGGGGACTGAGGGTGCTGGGCTTGAGGGGTAGGCCTCTCAGCACCAATCACCAGCATAAGAAAAGTTCACTCTTTGTAGCTCAGCCCATTGTTTTTGGGCTCTCAGGGAAGCCCCTGAACTCACAGACGGAAGGGCCTGTCAGAGACAGCACACAGTCAGGGCACACGGAGAGGCCAGAGTAGCCCAGGGCACTGTGAGGAGACATTTGGTATCCTGACTCCTGCAGGAGGCATCTGGAATAAGGACAATGGCTGACCTGGCATGCCCTAGCCCCTCTGCGGGAGGCCCAGGGCAGCTGGGGGTGTCCCACAAGGGGGCTGAATATCTTGCTCATAACAGAAAGCATATACCCTAATCAAGAAGGGGGTCTTTAGGCAGGACCCTTGTAGCTTCCTGGGAAAGTCTAAAGCCACCATGTTATAGGAACTGGAAGGAAAAGCCCTAACTCCTCATCCCAACTTTCATACAAGTACTATCTTGGCAGTTCTTGGCCAGCAGAATGCCTCGGCTGGTTTTCTTCCAAAATGAAGGCTCTTCACTTAAAGCTGCATGCTGCACTTTAGCCCAGAACCATGAAGGGTGACCCCGATGGCATTGCTGGGTCATATTCCTGCTTGTCACCCACAAGGGCAGGGGTCGTTTCCATGGCCAGAAGTCCCGGTGGCACTCAGGCTGCCCTTCTGAGCCAGCTGGCTCAGTCAGACCCAGTCAGGAGAATGAGCTGTCATCTGAGTCACCACAGTTACTAGGTGTTAGTACCCTTTTTCCCCAGGGGTCTAGGAGTACCCGGTCTCCTTGCCAGTGAGATAGTTTACTGCTTCCATTCTGGTAGAGTGACCTTGTCTATCACACAAGGGTGAAATGCGGCAGGTCCTGATAGAGAAAACTCTTCCCTAAGGCACCATTCTAAAGATACTCCAGGTTGGGGGAAGGCCAAGATGCCATCCTCCTGTTAGTAAAATGAGGAGTAAGTCTACTTCTCAGTCCTGGCTATAAACCTGAGCAGGAGACACAAACTGGCTGAGCAGACCAGAGTCAAGACTGGGGTGCCTTCCCTGCCACCAGGTGCAGAGGACAAGAAAGGTGACACCAGAGGAATAAGTGAAGAGACATGGATAAGTCATGTCCAGGTGGGGGTCTGAGCAGCCTCACTCATGGTGTGGTTAACTGCAGTCCCAACTATGTATCTATAAATAGGGCCACCAAGGTTCTCCAAGGACGCTCTATATGCAAAAAATAATAAAAATGACTCAAAAGTGCCAATGAAAGACAGAATTGTATTAAAGGAGTGACTGGTCCCAGAATTCTGTCTTCAGAAATACTTTTGCCAAATGTCTATCAATGGATGAATGGAGAAATCAAATATAGTCTATGTAAACAATGGAATATGATTCGGCCTTAAAGAGAAAGGAAACCCTGGCACATTCCACAACAGGAAGGACCTTGAGGACAGTAGGCTGAGTGAAGTAACTGGACACGCACTGTATGACTCCCCCACGTGAGGCAGCCGGAGGAGTTGGATTCACAGACAGAAGGTCGAACAGGGGCTGGGGGATGGTGGGGGGGAGCTGGTATTTAATGGGGACAGTGTCGGTCTGGAAAGATGAAGAAGTTCTGGAGACTGATGTTGGTGATGATGGTTGCACAAGAATGTGAATATGCTTAATGCCACTGAACTATCCACTCAAAAATGGCTAAAATTTTATGTGTACTTTACCTCAATTAAAAAAAAAAATCTGTGTGCCAATTTAAATCAAGTCCTAAATCAAGACAATCAGAAAAGCATGTGACTCAGGTCACAAGATGGGCACGGCAAGAGCTCAGTCGCACAGTGGCAGCCAGGCAGACCCCCTCCTGCTGCCCATTCCTCTGCACACAGGACGTCACGTCCACCTCTGACGAACCAAAGGGATAAACTAGTGCAGCCTGCATGCAGGTCTGGTCCCAGCTCATCACTCCCTGCTCGGAGGAAACACGCAGCAGTGCCTGCAGCCAAACTGCAACGGTGAGCTGCCAGCCATATGCCCCCCCACCCCATGGGACTCAGGAGTCACCAAGGAGAAAGGACTTCCTCCAAGACAGGGGCTCTCAGGGAGGAGCTGCAGGGAACCCAGGAGGGTGCCCCAGGGCACACATCCCTGACACTGGGCTCCTCCTACTCTGCTTCTGAAGGCTTAAAATGGCTTCAATGTCCTTAAAAAGGACAGGTTGGTTAAACTACTAAACTGCATATTTTATAACTCCTCTGGGTTCATTGTTCTTTGTCAAAATGGATCTTCTTGATATAGCAACCTCCCTTCCTGTGTTAGAACTAACTGTCCTAACAAATCACAAAACCAGCTGTTGTGTATGAAGACTCAGTCTCTCTTTGCCCATGACCCAGAGCTGCCTACTCCCAACCTCAGTACCCTTGGCCCTGATGTTAGCAAGAGGGCAGGTGGCATAAGGGGCTGTGGGGAAGACCTATGAGGCAGAGACTGAAGAATTTCACTGACAGGAAATGGCATGGAGGGAGAGAGAGAGAGAAAGAGGACGTGTCACACAGTCCATCGTGATGCCCATGGAGGTTACTCATCCCAGCAGGTTTAACACTGCTCCTTTATTATCAGGACCACATTGCTAGATTACTGAGATCTCCACAGAGATGTGTGGCTGCAGTGACATGTCTGTTTTGCCCTCAGCTCACTGGGCCTGGCGTGGGGCTCCCAGGCTGTGCGTCAGCGTCTACTGCCCCCCAAGTCTCAGCTCTCCCAAAACATCGATGCCAGTCTCCCAGTGGACACAGAATTTCTCTCCTTTAGGGACAAGGAGGAAAGCCCGGAGTGGTGAAGAAATGAGGTCAAGGTCACAGCACTAACATCTGAAGGTCGGTCCATTCCACAGGAGCACCCTGCAGATGTCAGTGAGGTCAGGCTGAAAAGTCAGTGTTCAGACTTCCTTTTTCAAAAGGACTCCCATTCGGTTGCCATCCACATTCCTCCTTTCGTTTCGTGTCGGTGGAATTCTTTAGTCTTTGTGTCACTGGTCTTCCCCCCAGTGCCTGGCCGCCCTAGTCACACTCCCTTCTTGAAGTCTCTGCTCTTTTCGCCTGCACAATCCTGCCCAGTCTGCCCACCCTGAACCCTCACAGCCGCTCCTCTGCAATGCTCCCAGAGGCTGAGACAAGCCTTCTGCCTCTGCTCTTCTCATCACTCCCTTTGGGTGATCTTATCTGTCCTATGGTTTAGACCATGAGCCACATGCTGACAGCTGTGTTCACAGCCTGCTGAGGTCCTCCCTAGATAGACCATGGGACAGGCACACAGCCAAGACAGTTCACAGGAAACACCTCCCTGCAGTGTGACCATGCCTGTTTTCCCTGCTGCACGTCCTCAGCCCAGAACCATGAGGTCCCCTTCAGGAATCTCCCCCATCCAGTTTTCCACACTCTGTCCAATTTTCAAGTCTTGCTTTAGTCTTGCTCTGAACCTCCCATGGGCATCACTGCTCCAGACTTTTCCCCACTCCACTACCAGCACCCATGTGAGGCCTCATCCCTTCCCTCTAGGATCGCCACAAAACCAGACATGTGCCCTCTGATCTTGCCCTCTGGGCCCACCTACCTCCCTATACTCATGATGACCATGTCACATTCCTATGTAAAGCCATCTCAGGCTTTACAAGCCCAAGTCCAAGGCTGGGCTCTGGACATGGTTGTGATGCCATCGCTGACCTGCCCAGCTTATCTGTGCAGTCTGATGGCATGGTCAGTGTCCACTCAATGTCCCCATCTTTGCTTTACGTGCCTAGCCCCAGTGACAGAGGTAGCAGGTGCCAGATAAGTACTTCCCAGCCCCCTATAGATCTGCAGCCAGACTCTCACCAGCGAGACACAGAGGAGGTGTGCTGGCCACGTTGGGAAGACTTTCTTCCCTTACGGAAGGAGAGAAGCTTGAGGAACCCTGGCCTGTCCTTACTGTTATTGGGCAATTACTGGAGGACATGGTGCCTGAACTGTGTCTGTCATTGCTGATACACTAAGGGTGTGGCAGGCAGAGAGGTAGGAAGAGGCACATCCTGATGACATTGCTGGGCCCAGAATGACCTTGAGACCACATCCTCCCAGAGTCCTTGCCAAGTGTGGAGCTAAGTGCCCTATGGTTTCAACCTCCTCCAGCTGGGTTTTCACTACTTGCAGCCAAGAGCACCCAACCGACATATCTGCCTGACTGTGCTGCCAGGTTCGTCTGACCTTCCCCAAGACTGTGCCCTCTGCCCACGGGAATACACCTCTATCCTCCTGTGGATAGGGATCCCCGGGAAGCCTGGCAGATGTCTGTCCCGTCTTCATCCACTAAATCCCAATCCTCTCTCTTTCCCACCCAGTGGGAGCTCCCTGGGGGCCAAGACCAGGTCTCATCCTCCATGTCCTTCCCAGACATGCCCATCAGCTGGGCCTCGCTCCTCCAACCAACCCCACAATGCTGCCTCCATGATTATAAACACACTCATTTCCTGACATCTGTGTTGTTTTTCCTGTCCGAGTTGGGATTTATAATCAGTTATAACCAGCCAACCCAGCCTCTACTCTTCTCTGTCAGAAAGGAAAGAGGACCCTTCCCGCTACTCAGCCTTATCTGGGCAGCCTTATATCACTGGGATAGTAGGGAAAGCAAAGGAGAAGGGAAGGAACACTCCATGTCAGGCACCAGTGGCCTGACACCCTGACATCAGCTGGAAGCCAAACAGCATCCCCAGGTCATGGACCCAGCCACCACTAAGCAAGCTGCACCAGCCAACCTGTCCACCAATGGAAGCGGCTCATGTCCCAAGTTCCAACATTGCCCTAGAACTCTGCTGAGGCCAGCCCAGTGGCACCAAAGCAACTGCTCAATCGCTTATTCACTGGTCTTCATGTTCAGGTTTCTAGGAAGGGGTTACAGAGAGCTGGGAAACGTGAAGGCCACCTCCGTGTGTGTCCATAAAACACTCCCCACCACCGGTGTTCTGAGCACCTCTCTCTGCTCTCCGTGGTGGCCCCAAGCTTCCCTGTACCTACGCTTGTGATACATACCGCAAAAGCCCGGTTCTCCCCTCCTCCTCCTCCTCCTCCTCAGACAAGGCCTGGGCTATTTCCTCTCCATATTTCTACCCTCCGCAGGGCTCTGCCTTCTCTGCTGTTTATAACACCTCCCAGTTTAGCATCATCTGTGAATTTCATTAAATGGCTGTTTCCTGTTGCTTCCAGCATCATTAATAAAGATGTTACACAAAACCCAGGCTTGTAACCAGCCCCGGCTGCAAATGTAGGCACCCTCCCCACTTAAGGGGCTGCCACTTATTCCAGCCATGGAGAAGCTCCTACAAGCTTTCAGGCCACAGCAGGGCTCACCCTCCCCCCTTTAAGTGCACCTAATTCTGCAAGCCCTGTGTTCCCCCAAAGACCCATAGACATACACACTAAACGGATGCATAACTAAAAGAGACACGTTCTTCTCAGAAGGCCAGAGCAACACAAGACCTGCTCAAGGCTGTCAGCAAGCTCCATGCACAGAGGGCAGAAAAGGCTGTGCAGGTGGATCTGCCCACCCACCCTCCAATCCTGCTCAGCCCTGTAGGGGGGCCCAACGGGAAAGGAGGCGGTGATGCTGCTGCGCCCCAAGTGAGGTTACTGTTTTTCCTTTAAAAAAAACACACAGTTTTCACCTAGGGTTTGTAAATAGATTTTTAAATATAGAACATTTTTTGTTTTATAGTGACTCATTCCTTAAAAATGGGTCCTTCTTGCTAGAAAAACAGTCGATTAATACAAAATATTTCTCTCTGCCTGCACCGAGGAAGAGCCAGTGTAGGAAAACCCATCCTCCTCCCCATGCCACCCATCCTGGATAAAGCTCACCTCATCCCCTTTCAGCCCAGCCACCTGCATGGACCATTTGCTGTAAGCTCCATGAACACCCATGTGTCCCACTGACTATGGAGTTTGTGTCACTCAGGGACATGGCTCTAGCAGCCACCAGGCCTCTCACTTGCTGGGTAACTCTGAAAATAGCACATAGCCTCTCTGGGCTTATGCCCACAGATTAACAGGTGCTGAGAACAGACCCATGCTCCCCACTCTGCAATTCATAGGCTAGTTACATTAAAAATCTTGAAAATCACCCCAAAAGAACTGAAAGCAGGAACACAAACAGCTATTGTACACCCATGTTCATAGCAGTGTTATTCACAATAGCCAAATGGTAGACACAATCCAAATGTCTGTCGACAGATGAATGGATAAACAAAATGTGGTCTGTCCATACAATAGAATATTATTCAGCATTTTTAGGAAGGAAATCATGACACATGCTGCAACATGATTAACCTTGTGAACACCACATTAAGTGTAATATGAGGTCTGACAATTAAGTTCTCAAACTCGTCCTAAAAAAAGTGCTAAATATCTCACCGCTAAATACCACTACAGTAACCTGCAAAGTACTCCCCCTGGGAACCTACGCACCAATGCCAGCACCTAGTGCACCCTTCAAAGCAATCTTGGAATTCTTTTTCTGAAATAATCATCAGAGCTGCTTTTGTATGGAAGTATGACAATCAAGTTCGTGAACTTGCCACTATGCACTTATGTTGGCAGCACTGTAAAAACAACTAGGTAAGATTTCATAACCTTGGCATAACAGCGTCTCACAGCTGTGTTCATGTCAGTGTGCAGTGATGTGTTGCTGAGTGGCGTTCATTATTGTTGTTGCATGTTTTTGTGTATTGTACAGTCACAGCTCTGATGGCCATTCCAGAAAAAGAGTCCCAAGATTGTTCTGAAGGGTGGACTAGGCACCGGCCTTGATGCATAGCCTCCCGAGGGGAGTACTTGGAAAGTGACTGCAGTGATACTCAGCAGGGAGATGTGTAGTGCTTTTTTCTAGGATGAGTTCACAAACTTAATTATCTGAAATTGTAAGCCAGTCACAAAGAACAAAAATACGGTATCATTCCACTTAGGTGAAGTGCCTAGACTACTTCCTCACCACTTAGGTGGTGCCTAGACTAAGTCGAAATCAGCGACAGCAAGTAGATCAGGGATTACCAGGGGCAGGGGGATGGGGGCAACAGAAGCTACTATTTAATGGAGACAGAGTTGAAAGGGTGTTGTCTGGAATAGTGGTGGTGGCTACACAGCATTTAAATGTACTCAGGGACACGGGGCTGCATACTTACAGAGGTTAAAAATAGTAAAATTTATGTTATGCATATTTTATCATAATAATAATGATAATAGCAATCATCTTGAAGTATTGGCGTGTCCACTCTGTTATTCTATCAAGTAGGCACAGGAGTTGAACCAATCATCTAATATTACCACCAATTCATGAAAGAAGGGCTGTTTTAACACCAAGAAGGAGGAGTGGATAGAAATCGCAAAGGGAAGGAAAATGGCCCGCATGAGAGCTGGTGCCTTTCCTCCAATGATACACAACACAGACCCCGCAGGGCACACGGTGCTCAGTCCTTTGCTGCAGGAGGGGTCGGCTCGTGCCAGCTCAGGGGAACCGAGTATGCACAGCTCCTGACTGGTGACACTGCCGTAGCATAGAATCTGCAATGGTGGGAGTATTTACACCCCAGAACTGGGCAAATGCTGTCAGCATAGACTTATTTTCCCTAAAAATCTGGCTATTAAACATCTGCCAGCACACCACTGAAGCTAAGAAAACTTGGTCACAGTCACTGAAATCACCAGCACAGGACCTGGCAGAAGGGAACTTCCAACTCTGAAGATCTCTCTGTTTTCTTACAGCACAGAAACAGGTCATAATGCCACAGGATAGGAGACCACCAGCCTCCGCTACACAACTATGACAGCACAGAAAGATCTGGATGCATTTCCCACAGAAGGCCTGGGCTCAAGGTTATCACCATTAGGACAACCAGCACACATCACTGTGTAACACAGAAACCCGGACCAGCACACCAAGTATGCTGGCTGCACTGCAAAAAGACTTCCTCCAAATGGACCATTTTGGAAAAGGTAAGCAACATTTACGGATTTGATTTAAGGCACCTTCTGCTGTGGAAAGCTCATGTGGATAGGTGTCAGGGCCAGTTCTGTCTCTGTCAACGCAGAACTCCATGTGAGCATGGACCTCACCTTCCCTGTGACCAAAGGCGCCTGTGACTGATGCCCCAGACCCTGTATCCCTTCACTGTATACCCATATTGGCTTTCTCTAGGTCAGTAAGAGAAAATAAGACTAAGTTTGCCTTGTCCTGGAGATTCCTATACATCTCATCCTTCAGACATCTGCCCAACAGGTGGGTTTCCTGAGCAGGTATACCCTGGCCTCATTTCCTCTGATGAGGATGTTCAACGGGATATTCCCAGGCAACAGTACAGGGTTAAATTAAAAAAAAAAAAAGTATTCTAATTATCCATTGCTTGTATAACACACGTGCCCAAAACTTAGTGTCTAATAACAGCAGTCAACTGACTGCTTACAGACATGTACCTTAAGTAAGATCTGACAGCAACAGCTCAGTTCTGCTGCAGGTGGACCACGTGGGACTCACGGCTCCACCTCCAAGTAGCTCACTCCCATGGAGCTAGCTAAGTCAGTCAGCTGGGAGCCACAGGGCCTCTCCACATGGGTCTCTCCACAGAGCTGCTTGGGCTTCCTCTCACAATGGACTCCCAAGAGCAACTATCCCAAGAGACAGAAAGAACAGCCAAGCTGCCAGTCTCTGAAGACCCGGGGACAGAAACTGGCTCAAAGGCTCTTCTGCCTTATTTTATTGATCAAAGCAACCACACAGCCCATTCTAGGGAAGGGCTGTGCCCACCTCTAGATGGCAGGACACCTGTGGTGTCTTGATCCACCACACTAAGACTGAACCAAAACCTCGGCTCTGTTAGAGGAGCCACTTGCAGAACATAGCACAGTCACATGATGTCTCAGCAAACTCAAACCCAGACTGTAAGTTCTGTGAAGGGAGAGCACCCAGCACAGTGCCTGGTGTTGGCACTCAATACACATTTGCTGGGAATTTGTTGCTGTTGTTCTAAAAGTCCTATACTGGATGTTCCTTCCAGAATAGGGATGCATACCCACATGCTGGGGGTCCCTCCCAGCTCCTTGATCCTTCAGTTGAATGACCCCCGGGCAAGGGACTGACTGTCCACGGTCAGCACAACAAGTGAGGTGGGAGTGGTAGCGGAGGGGCTCCAGTCCACCTTTCCATCAGGTGCAGGTGTGCTTGGCCTATAGGAGCCCCACATAGACCTTCCAATTGTTGCCAATGATCTTGCCACAGGTAAAGCTGGCGCACAGGGATGATCTTGGCAAGAGTGTGGCATCCCCACACTCTAAATTCTTAAATTTAATAAGTCCCATGCTCAAGTTTCATTTTCTTTTAAATGTCATTGTAAGTTTTAAATGGGGGAGGGGAGATTCTCAAGAACCTATGAGTAAAAGGAAACTTGCCACATTACAGCAAAACTAAGCTTAGAGGCCTGGGAAAATGAGAAAGGCGGGAAACAGCCATGTGTCAGTTTGTCAAATTGGTCCCCAAACGATATTAAAAAAAGGGAGGGGGACAGAAAGAAAATGATGCTGTTTAAACCGATCAAAATCAGTTATTAACTTGAGTACAGTTGACTTAGGCTATTTACAACATTGAATACTCAATTCAGCCTCAGGTAAGTCTCGCTCTGTAAATGTTTTGTTTCCAAGTGCAAATAGCTTTCCAACCCCTATGAGCGGCACATTACCTCATGCAGCAATGACACCCTTGGAAACAATTTGAGGGCTCCACCGCATGTTTATCGTCCACAGTCTCAGCATCCTAATAGCCCACAAACAGCTTCTTATTCCTAAGAGAAACACCATTTTACTGTAAAATTCCATGACACTCATCTTTCCAAAGGCAAATGGTTCTGCTGCATAACATTATTACGTATATAATTACCTACATCACAAATATTTCCAAAATCAAGACTGCTAAGCTTTCTTGCCTGTCACTATTTCTTATACCGTCTCCATAGCAACCTGCTTCCCTCCCCCAGAGACAAAGAGAACACAGAAGACATCTTTAAATTGGCATAAATTAGAGACAAATTCTTTATTTAATCAGACACATAGCTTACGCTAATGATTGTCATCCACCAAAATTATCCAGAAATAATAATTGTAGCTCCTAAGAATAAACACACCTCTCTGTTTACACAAGACGACACAGCACAGTCATAAAATAATAACAGCACTTGAGCTGTGGTCGCCATTGCACTTCACCTGTCACCCAGGGCTTTTCACCCCCCGCAACCCCATCTGCTTTCTTCTCAAACCTACTCAGCTCCCAGACCTCCTCCTCCAAATGAGCCAGGACAGGCTCTGCCTCCAAGCGCTCACTCACATCTCCTACCCCTGCAAGCACAGGGCTCAGCCAAAGAGAGGGGCGCCAGAGCTGATGTCAGGCCACCGCAGCATGGGAAATGGAGAATTACTGACCCAGATGCAAGTGGACGTCCCCTGGTTGGGCCAAAAGGATGTCGAGAATAGTCTCAGTTAGCTCTGAGCAGTGGTGCAGGGGCAGCAAAAGCCAGCATCAAATGACCCCTAGTGCTGGTCACTAAAAATCCTCAAGTATTTGACCCTGCCGAGTCCCTGGAGTGACATTCCACACCGAGCAGGACCTGCACACACATTTGAGTCCTAAAACGCTTACATCAGAGACCTAAAGGGCAACTCAGGGTGCAAGCCACAGTTCACAAAGTGGGTCTCCAGCTACAGTCTGACCCTGAAACACTTACGAAGAGTCAACGGTGGCGAATCCCCACATGGAGCTCAGAGAAACACGCATAACTAAACTACTTTTAGTTTTAAGACCAAAAAAACAATTCACAACCCTGCAGTTGGTTTCTATGGACAAATGGGAAGGGGAGAGGAGAAAACTTTGGAGCATCTCCCATACACAGGGTGCCTCCCTGTCTCAAACAACCCCACGGCTTCAGTGGGGACCACATGGAAAGCCACATAGGAGGGGCTGCCTCCCTCTGGCAAGTAGGCAGCTTGACACAGAAGCACACACCCACGTCACTCTGAGGAGGGCAGAGGGGCCCAGCACTGCTGACCACTCCCTGTGACTCTTCAGATGGCCTCCTCTCCTCACCCCAAGCAGCCTGACCTCCCCAACCCCAAAATTCATTTTCCAGCCGAGCCCAGAGGTCTAAGTTGCTGTACTTTAAAAGGCAGGCTTCCAAAATTATTTAACGAGAACACAGTAAATTTTCAGGTTAGCCTCGCTTTCATCTACAGAAATCCAGGGAACCAAGAACCAGCAAGCTAAATGGCAACAGCAGGAAACAACCTAACGAATCCAGAATGTGGGGTCTCTTCACAGGGTCAATACCTTGAAACACAAAGTTCAGGAGACTACACAAGATCATGAGACTACACTGGACATTCCACCTACCGGCAGGCCATGGCCACATGTGGAAGGCTGTCACTCTCAGCCTGGAGGTACATAAGGGACTCTGCTAAAGGCAGACATGTATGTGTGCATGTGAGTGACAACACTGCTATGGGGACCTGGGTCTAGGATAAGGAATAATAAAGAGGCAGAGTAACTAAAGGCAGTAAGCGGACCTAGTTTGAACAAAAACTACTAAAGATTTTTAAAGGACAATCAGAGAAAGCCAGATGTGAGCTGGTATTTGACACCAACTTGATGGAAAGATAAGGGGACCTTGTTCTCTAAAAACAGCATTACAAGAGAGTGCCCAATTCTGCAGAAATATATGCCCTACTATCAGGGATGAGGCAGCAGGACAGCTCAAAGTAAGTTCTACATTTCACTCAAGACAGTCAGATGTATGGACAGGCAAGGGAGGGAAGGTAGCAACATTAACAGCTGAGTCTCCGTGAGGGAGAAGAGCCAGTCTTTCACTGACTGCTTCTCTCTCCTGTCCCTCTATTCACAACACCCTTGGCAAAGGGGCCAACTTGAGTTCTTTGCATGCCCCCACCCTCTCCCAGACAGACCACTCAGATGGCCACTCGCACAGCCACCTAGCACACCAAGGCTGGCAATCCAAGCCTGCACAACACTCCGCCCAGAGTCCCCAGACCATAGCAGTGTCTGTATTAGCCCTGCCCAGAGTGCCCACAGGCCACACGGGGACAGGAGGGCCAAAGGGAAATAGGCACCTTGACAGAGCAAATGCTCCAGGAGCCCAGATGTGTGGGGAAGGGAGGGCAGGGCTGCCCAGGTCCTGGCAGGTGCACTGTGCCATGGGTGGGATGTGCACACAAGTGGAACGTGTGGGACACACAGACACAGAGCCAGGTGCTCATTCTACCACAATGAGGGTGTGAAGGAACAGTGTCCCATGGGGTTGGACGGCCCTGGGGTCAGGAGTGACTGCACTCAGGAATAGCAAGGAGCTGCCATGGGACTTTGGAACTGAGAAGCAACTCAAGGAACATGATGGAGACAGAGACACAGAGAGGACCAGGCCATGATCATAATGACAGAGACCCCTCCCTCAGCCCCACCCCAGGGCATGTACCTCACAGCAGGGCGGCAGTGAAGACCAGACAGCATTTGTGCATCCACCCTTTGTGGAGTGCACCCACCCTTTGTGGAATCTGCCCAAGGAGCCTCTGGAAGCCCCTTCATCACAGCTGAGCCACCACCTAAGAAGATATCCAAGCTCTCTGGAGACACTCCTTGCCCCCCCTGGCCACTCCACACACAAGTACACACAGCCTTCAGTGCTCCCCACACAGAGGCAGCGCGGAGCTCCTACAGCCTAGGCAGTACTTCAGAGCCAGGCGGGGCCTGTGTCCCCAGCAAGCATGACAGGAGAAGATCAGCTCCATCATGTACATGGTGAAATTGTATTTTTATTGCTCCCATGGGACCTACACTCTAAAATAAAAACCGTGCTAAAGAGCCAAGCAGGTGCTCCCCATACAAATTCTGCAAATAAGGCTTAAAAGTTTGGGCTTTCCCAGGAACAGGGCCTCTACTCCTCTTTGCCTAAATGTGCGCAGGAGCCTGAGAACCCGGGTGAGCACAAAAAGGGCTGTCATAGCCCCAGGAGCAGGGACTGCTGTGTGGCTTTTCCAGATGGGGATGTGGAGCCCCAGGAGGGAAGGTGCTCGCTGAGGCTGTATGCTGGCTATCTGCCCAGGACCTGGGCCATGGGGCCGACGGTCCATGTCCACATACTGAAACAGGAATTCCGGTTCCTTCAAATAATCCCCGTTGACTTCCTGAAGGAGGAGGGGGAAGGAATAGCTATGCTAAGTGTTTGCCAGTGAGGCAGACGGTAAGAAACAGTGTCAGGCCAGGAAGGCAGAGAGAAAAGACACATCTAAAAAAATACAACTACATTCAGCCAATCACAGTATCCCATCACTAAAACTCAGAGGATGGAAAGTGCCTGGAGCAGCTGAGACACCATCTTAAGGGAATGTGGTCACCACCTCTCCCTCCATAGGGCTTCGAGACCTGCTGTAACTGCACCTGGAAGGTGAGGCTCTCTGCAGGTGGCGCACAGCAGCCAGGGAGCTGGAGGCTAGGCAGGGCCCAGCCTCGCCTCACTGTCTGCAGACAGGCTCTGGAAGCAAGGAAGAGAGAAGATGGGCCATCGTCTCCCCTCTGCCTCGTCTACAGGCTGTAAATGCTTGTTTACTCCTCCACTGAGGTAAGGAAGTAGATGAGATCACCTCCAGAGGAAGCTCCCAACAGTGCAGGCATAACCTCGCCAGGCACCAAGGCAGATTCGAACGTGACCTGTGTTCCTTCCGTGTGTTCCTTATTTTCTTCGGCTATATTACCAGGCAACTTTCATTTAAACATATGCTTCTCAGCCACTTTTTTTTCTTTTTTTTTTTTGACACCATGTACCCTCGTATTGATTTCAGATGTCCTGGATGCACTGGGGGTAAGCTTAGCAACATGGGTCATAATTCTCTCTGGAGGGAGGGCGTCATGTTCCCATTTAAGGAGCAGCATTTAAGTCAGTTTCCCAAAGCATATTTCACACTGATGCTCAGACCTGTCATGCCTGTGGCTGTGTGCTGAGCAGAGTGTGACTCCCGTGCACGGTGCAGCACTTGCAGTGCTGGCTGGCTAGGGAACAAATGTGCAGACATTTTACTCCTGAAACTATGAATGTACAGCATGACAGCCAGAATATGAAAGGACCAGCATGGACCCCCCAGACAACGCCCCCAGAGAACTCAAACCTGGAAGAGGAGAAATAACTTCAAAACCAGGGAGGGGAGACTAAGTCCAAGGTAAAGGTGGCCTCCAGGGAGAGGTACAATTAAGCAGACTCAGAGCCTGGAAGGTGACAGACAGAAACAGTTCATACCCAGGCAGCAGGCTGAGGTCCAGAGCCCATTGTAAGTCCCCAATGGCTCCGGGACACAGATCAGAGAGGCCACAGGAGCAATGCCAGGGCAGGGCTGGGGTCTGCCTTCAAATAGAAGGCAAACAAATTTCACTTTGCACAATGACAGAGGACACCAAACATCTTTTGAGGACACACTCCTTGAAGCCATGTGTTAGAAAGGCTGCAGGGAAGACCAGGACAGCCAGTATAGCCATCTGAGAGTGAGCAGCTAGCTGAGTGGGGGGACAACAGAGATACCCTCAGCTCAGCTGCAGGGGGCTTGAAGCCTCAGCTCACATGGTCCCAACTCCCCTCAGGAGTGACAGATTCTCAGCACCATCTGGGTCCCCACAGCCACCCAGTCACTGTTGCCACAATCTGTTTCCAGCAGCAGCCTGGGGGCAGTGCAGGTGGGCTCTGGACACTGCGAGGGTGTGCACCCCTCCAACATCTGGGACCCAAAGGAGAATGACACAGAATAGCAAACAGAAAAATCCCACAACAGGCCAAGGAACTGAGAGACCACAGTGGACTGAAAGGCCTCATGCCCACCTGAAACAGGGTCCCTGTGTCTTCACTCTGTGCTCAGTCAGCCCTGAAGGACCTGGTTTTAGATACTGGGGAGACAAGGACAGCAAAGACCAGAGTGAGAGGGCAGGGAACTGCTGAGTCAGGGACCCCCCATAACACATTCCCCCAGAAAATCCATCAGCAGAGAGGGGCGGGATTTCTGGACTAGACGGCTACAGGCCAGGAGCCCTACAGGGCCACACACATGAGCCAGGTCAGGGGCTCAGCACCCTGAGCCAAGCACACAGGACCACATGGGAAATGGATGTCAGAGCCACCAAGTGACCAGGTGGGATGCAGGCGCCATCAGAGAGGGTGGGAACGAGCCCAGAAAGATGAGGCAGAGGAAGGGAAAACACAGGCAGCCTCGTGGAGGGGCCTGCAGAGAGCAGGTGGTCCGTGTTGCCTTCTGCCGCAGGCGTCTATGAAGGCCTCTGAGCAGACAGACCCCTGCTGTGAGCACCTTGCTGCAATGCCCAGTTCAGTGGGCAGGGAGGGCTGCACAGGTGCCTGTGCTGACAGAGTGTTCTCGAGGTTTTCATTCACTTTTCTATAAAGTGGAGATGGTCCATGCACATGCATCTACGAGCACGTGGGGAGGATCTATAATAGTCTCTCCATCTTGCAGGGACACACTCCACAGCTGTTTGAAAGAAAAATTTTGATTTTTTACTCTGGGCTCCAATGATGTGTCTCTGTGGTGGGATTGTCCTGTGCACTGCAGGATGTTGAAAGCATGTCCCCCTTTGAGGACAACTTAAACTGTCCCCAGACATTGCCAAATGTCCCCTGGAGGCACAAACCTTAAGATTGTGGCTATGAACTGACATTTGTGCATCCCCAAAATTTCTGCATTGAAGCCCTAACCCACCAGGTGATGGTGTTAGGAGGCAGGGCCTCTGGGAGGTGATTAGGTCATAAGTGGGGGAGCCCTCACAAATGAAATCGGTACCCTTATAAAACACATGAGAAAAACTGTCACTCTTTCCACCAGGGGAGGACACAGCAAGAAGGCAGCTATTTGCAAACCAAAAAGAGCCCTCACTGGGAAATGAATCTGCTAGCAGCTTGATCTTGGATTTCCTGCCTCTAGAACTGTGAAAAATAACATCTTACAGCAATATATGTCTGTTTAAGCCATCCGACATGCAGTGTCCTGTTATGGCAGCCTGAGTAACACAGGTGTCCACCACACTGTGGCAGGTAGTGTACCCTGGAGACAGTGTCTGTGCCCCTTCACTTTCCACACATGCCTCCCAGTTTGCTGAGTTTTATTTTGGGGTCATTTGTCACATGAATGTTTAAAGTAATCCCTGTCTTGCACTGTTGAGAATTTATTCCTTAGGGTCATAAATTTCACTGTCACACAGACACTGAGGCTGCAATGTCACAGGTTTATTCATTCGTTTGCTTCCATTTACAGTGAACATAGGTGATGCTGTTTATAGTCCCAGGAGGTCCTGATGTGGTCATCCCTGTCCAGGGGACCCTGAAGTGTGCTATTCACCACAGGCCTCACCCCCCTCTGAGGGAGTTGGCCCCATAGCATTCTGCTTGCCTGCAAAAGCCAACAGGGCCCTGACCCACTGCACTCATTGGCAGGGGGCTGGGCTTAGCCACAGCTATGCCAGACACGCACCCCTTACTAATGACAGGTCCAACTCCTTAAAACCCTCAGCCCCTCCTACCTCTTGACATCACCTTGACAATAAGTGAGGCTGCCCACTGGGGCTGGCTCCATAGTCTATGGACTCCAGGACAAAACCAAGTGCCAGGTCTTTTTGCAAAAAGCAAGAATATGGCTTTTTTCTTTCTTCTGTGGTCCCTCTCCCAATCCACCATAGCCTTTCCTAATTTGCTATTTCATGCTGGGCTTCCTAAGGCAGGGCCAGTGCATAGCATCATAGGTGCCTGGTCCACTGCCCAGCTCTAGCCAGGCACATCAGGCCCTGCAGGGCCTCGGGCTCCCTTCCTCATGCACATCTCAAAACAAAATTCAAAGATAAAATTACAAAGAATTTCAAGACAGCAACTGCAGAACATTAAACTCCGAGCTAGAGGCCCCCCAAAGGGCTCTTGCTCAGGCACCAGCACCTGGAGCTCCTTTGGGTACCTGAGCATCCAAGGAGTCTCATGCACGGGGAGGAGGAGAGCTTCATCTTCTCCCACCTACCAATGGAGAAGCCCAGGATAGGAGAGAGTGAGCAACTTTCCTGAGGACCAGGAGCTTGCAGGTAGCAAAGAGAGGGCTGAGCACCACACGGGCCAACCTTCCCTTCTCAGGCCCTCCGGTGTCAGGCAGAGCAGACTACCTGGAACAATGCCCAGCAGAGTCCACATCCCTGCATCCCACTGAGCCAGTGAAATGCCCTGGCAGGCCCCACATATGCAACACTGGGCTTCTGCAGCTATGGGTAGGAAGTCCACAGACACCATCACCTGCCAGGCTATGGGGTACCTGCAGGGTCATAACCCAGCTTCTGTCCATGACTAACTGTATATCCTTGGCCAGTTCTCCCACCTCTGCGCCTCAGTGAATTCATCTGCAAAAAAGGGAAAGAGTGGCCCCTACCCTCTCCTACCCACAGGGCATGGTAGGGCTGAATGTGCCAGTGCCCAGCATAGCCAGCCCCTGACAAGGAAGCTGTCACACTGCTCAGCAAGCATCATCAGCCCCTCTGACCTGGACCATGGGCCCACCTCTGCCTCTGCAAGGAATCCCCCATGTGCTGTGCCCCAAATAGGCCACAGTCAGACTGTGAGCAGTAGCACCTTCTGTGCCTCTGAGGCCTGGCCTCACTTGGCCACCAGTGGCCCTGGAAGGACACAAGGTGTGTGCTCCAGTCCCCTCCACCCAGCAGGAGGTATATCAACCCAGGATTCGTATCCAGCCTCCCATCAGGGCCAGGAGACATCCCAGCAATGCTCCAGGGCTTCAAGGTTAGGAGGTCCAACTATGTCACTGGGGCCAGACCTGTACAAGGACAAGCCTTCTTAGCAGGTGTGCTAAGCAGTGGGTCATAGACACTCTCCAAACAGACCGGAGAGGGGTCGTCTGCACCCTCTCCCTGGCAGGGCAGTGGGGCGGAGCAGAGTTTCCAGAGCACACCACAACATGCCACCAGACTAGACAACAGTGAGGGTCAGAGGCAGGACCTGAGCCACAGCCAAATGCCAGGCCAGGGCCCAGAGCCCGCTGGGCCAGGCCAGGGAGACAGTCTCTTCCATGACCCCTCCCAGAGGGGGCCAATGACCTAGTACCCCCCAAACCCCTGATGCAGGCTTGAGAGTGGACAGGGACTCCAAATAGCTTCTCTGCTATGACTAGCCAGCTGTGTGACCCTGTGAGACAGATGTCCAATGGCCTCTGCACCTTATCCTACCAAAGAGGCTTTGAGCTAGGCAGTCTGAGTCCCCTCTGGGGCCCTTCAGCATCACATGAATTCCCATTACTGAAAAACAGATGTGCTTACAGACGTGCAGGCACAGAATGTATGTGGAGGTTTCTGGTGTGTTTCCAGAAGGCCCAAAAGATGGACGCGGTACATGGCCCTTCTCACTGCAGGACAGGGTGCTAGAGACCAAAGCAGTATAAACCCAAAGGTGGATGGGAGAGGAGAGAGCCGTTCAAATGTGTGGCTGTACTCCACGCTGGGACAGGCAAAGATGAGTAGCAGGCATGTGAAAGTGCCAGGTAAGTCCAGTGGGCCAGCCCCCCCACAGGAAGTCCGAAGGCTATTTTAAAGTACCTTATCAGAAGTCCAGGTCAAATGAGTACCAAAAAACCGAAAATAGCAAGTGCTCAGGAAAATAAGACACAAACTTGGAACTACTTGACACTCGGTCAGAAGCTGCTTGGGGAAAGAGGCATCATTCCAGAAAACAATGTAAAAATAGCTCCAACAAGGGACACCCACCAAGCACGTGAGGGTTAGGTGTAAATGGAACTTAATTAAGCAGGTGTCCAAAGAACATCGGCTTCCAAAACAAAACCGACAGCTTTTTAAATGGCTGGGCTAAGAAGGGTTGGGGATGCTGATGGCCAGACACTCAGGAATGAGAAGCAGACGCTGGTGTCTGCAAGCGGGGCCAGCTGTGTCCACGGCAGACACCAGCGTCTGCTCCTCAGAGCCCCTTTGCCTGGTTGGTGTCCTTCCTTTCCAGGCACTGCCTGGTGTACCGTCCCAGCTGTCAGACTCTAACTGTCCCCTCTCAGTTCCTGCAAACTGCACAAGATGGCCTCTGTCACTCACCTAGCCCCATATCCAACATGCTTCCCTTACTCCAGAGAAAACCAAATTGGCATTTTTGCTCCAGTATATTTTAGTCAGCTGCCAGCTGCAAATGTATTTGTGAAAAGTTTTTCTTTTCATCACAAAACCAAAATATTAGGGCTCCCTAATAACTATCCCCCCTTTCCAGTTTTATTTCATTTCTAAATGCTGTGTTTCCTCTAAATCCACAGACAAGGATCACTCAGTTAACCCTGCCCAACCCCACCCTGGTTTTCCACACAAACAGCATTAAAACAAACAGACCTGAGTTTGCAGCAAGCTAGAGGTTCTCTCTGCAGCAGGTGGAAAGCTTTGCACCTTCTGAGGCCCTGATAGCCACACCCAGGCAGAGCACTTGCCTCCAGCATCAGCAAGGACCTCCTGCCTGCAGGGCTGTCTGTGGCGTGCAGAGAACTAAGCCTGTCACCTGCTGCAATGAAAACTTAAATTCTAGTGATCACAAACCTTTATCTCTCCACACCCACGTATAGTTGCAGAGCAGGTGCCTGTGAATACATGCCCCAACCAGCCCACTTGCTCAGTCCAGGGTTCCATGCCCGGGGACTCAGATGCACCCCTTCCCAGGTAGGTAGTAAATGCCCCTTGTCCTCAGACTCAGACAGGCCTGACCGTCCATGAGCTCCTCTGTTATACGGCTGCCGCCAGCTACCTGAGAAACTCAGGCTCAGAGAAGCAGAGCACGATCAGGGACTTCACAGAAAATGCTCCCGCAGGTGAGAAACACAAGACGGGTAGCTCCTGGCTTAAGTGTGTTTGAGGGTGATGGATGCTATGTTCTGGGATTCCTTAGAAATTGTTCTTCATCATGTTAAAGAGAGTGCTGGGTAGGGCATGGAGATATTCAAGGACAATTCATCAACAGCAGCTGTCCATCAGTTAAGTGTCTCAGGGAATTTTCATTACAATAAACGGACATGGAGATTTGGCACGTTGTGTTCAAACACAGGCTGAGTAAATAAACTTACAAAAGTTTATTCCGAGCAATCAGTTTCTCGCTCTGATGCACCAGAAGGAGTGTGGCAGGTGGACCCTAAATAGACATCACTATTCCCTGGAGCAGAGACCTGGGGCAAGTCTCATAATCTTCCAAACCCTGTCAAATCAGAAAACCTAACCCCAGGATCAGGCAAGGATTTAACAAGGGACTGTGTAAGAAACATTCTTTCTGAGGCACTAAGCACTACACGAATGTTGTTTTCCTGTTAATTGTCCTTCAGTTATGAGGAAAAGAATGACTTAGGTCTCAAATGTATGTGCTAGACTTACCTTTTGGCACAATCATTAAAAACAGCCCAATGTCCATCAGCTCATGAATGGATGGACAAAAATGTGCCAAGTTCCTATGTTGGAGTATTTTCAGTGTTAAAAAGGAATGAGTGACACATACCTCAACCTCAATGAACTCTAAAATCATTGCAGTGAATAAAGAAGGCAGATACAAAAAGGCCATTTACCCTATGACGCAAAGTGCAGAGCAAGGTAACCCAGAGGCTGCAGGAAGCTGGAGCAATAATGCAGGGAATGGGACTTCCTGGGAGTGATAAAATGCCTGTCGGTGGTGGTGATGGCTGTACATACCTGTTCAACATACTAAAAATCACTGAATTGTACATTTTCAATGGATGAATTACACAGTAGATGAATTCTATCTCAATAAAGCTATTAAAAGAAAAAGTGCAAATAGTAGCTAAATGTCCAGGAAGGTGAGTCTCACTCCCTCAGCAGATCTTTCAGGGAGTGCTCAGATCCCTGTTCTCTTAAAATGTGAGACCTCTGGCACTTAGGGATCCAAAATCCAATTGCTGTAAGAGTTAAGAAATTGTTCTTCATAATGTTAAACTCATTACCTGTATTTATTCACCTTGGAACCATACTGAGTAATTAAGTAATTTCTCTTCCCACTGACATTTGCCAGCGGATGTACCGTACAACTCTCTAAGCAGCAGGTTTCCAGGTCACAGGAGTATGCACTGAAATGCCTTCCTTTTTTCAGATCGCCCTTAATGGAACTAGAGCTACCAGGGTAGTATCGGACATCGCACCAGAAGATTGTCATAAATTGAAAATTCATAAAGCCAGGGCACATCAGCAGGTGCTCAAAAGCTGTACAGTGGATTGAACTCATCCCAATACCCATTCATATTTTTCAAAGGGTGACCTCCTCTATCACCGCTGTGACCTCCACAGGTGGCAGCATGGGAGGCCCCAGGGATTGAAATGAGTTTCCAGATATTAAAATTTAAATCTTTGAAAAATATAGTTTTAGCCATCTCCAGCCTTGCTCTGTAGATGGAATGCCTGCTTGCATTATCTTCTACGTACTTAGTTCCAGCTTCTCTCTGCCTTGCACTAGTCCACACTCAGTTCTAAGAGGGAAATCCAATGTAAGGACCACACACCACAGGCACAGAGATTACCCAATGTCTGTACAGCTGGCTGGCTCCAATCCAGAACAAACATACAGCAGGCTAATGAAAATTAAATTTCCAATAATCAAAGTGTATTTCCTCTTAATAAAAGTGAAGTTAATGTCTCCTATGTGTAACATACGCTGCATTTTGAAAATCATGCCTGTTCAAGAGAGATTTTTTTTTTTAAAACTCATTGTCCTGTTTTTTGCATCCAAGTATCTCAAATCACTTTCCAGCAAACTATGAGTTCTCCTGACATCCTGTGAGACCGAGAACCAGTGACAGGCTCCCTCTTTAGGTATAGACCAGGGGTCCTCAAACTACAGCCCACGGGCCACATGCGGCCCGCCAAGGATGTTTATCCAGCCCGCCAGTATTTTTGCCTCCACTGCCTGTCCTGTTTAGCAGCGGACTCATCCCGGACCCTAAAATCTGTTAGCAGAAAAACAATTGGTTGCATTCCCAAACAAAACGTGTGGATTCACTGGAAAAGTTACAAAAGGAGTTCCAATTTAGATTTAAAGAGCTTCATCTCCGTGAACAGAACATACAGCTTTTCCATAACCCATTTTCTATTTACATTGAAAATGTAGAGGTCAGTCCCTAAAGTCGCTGCCCTCGCCTTCAGCACCAGCTCGGCCGGTGTCTCCTGCAGGCGGGAGCCAGGTGCTGCAGGGTGCAGCGGGGGCGCGGCCGAGTGCTCTTGTGGCTCCTGCTTTCCGGCTTCTCCATGGGGCTGGACTGCGGTGCCCAGATGCTCTAAGAACGTTTCCACTGTTGTTCGGAGGACACACACAGTGGGATTCAGAATTCCTGGAGAATTGCCTTTGTGAGAAGCTGGAAGTATTTCTTTAAATTCCATCTCTTAGTTTTTCCAAGAAACCATGAACATTAGTAATGAAGAGTTTGACTGCCACTTGCTTGATGAAGGCTTTACTGCCAAGGACATTCTGGATCAAACAATTAATGAAGTTTCCTCTTCTGATGATAAGGATGCCTTCTATGTAGCAGACCTCAGAGATGCTCTGAAGAAACACCAAAGATGGCTAAAAGCTCTTCCTTGTGTCACTCCCTTTTATGCAGTCAAATGTAATGACAGTAGAGCCATTGTGAAGACCCTCGCTGCTATTGAGACAGGATTTGACTGTGCTAGCAAGACTGAAATACAATTGGTGCAAAGTCTCAGGGTGCCACCAGAGAGGATTATCTATGCAAATCCTTGTAAACAAGTGTCTCAAATTAAGTATGCTGCCGATAATGGGGTCCAGATGATGATTTTTGACAGTGAAGTCGAGTTGATGAAAGTTGCCAGAGCACATCCAAAAACCAAGTTGGTTTTGAGGATTGCCACTGATGATTCCAAAGCAGTCTGTCGACTCAGTGTTAAATTTGGTGCCACCCTCAAAACCAGCAGACTTCTTTTGGAATGGGCAAAAGAGCTAAATATTGGTGTCAGCTTCCATGTAGTAAGTGGCTATACTGATCCTGAGACCTTCATGCAGGCAATCTCTGATGCCCGCTGTGTCT